>VMRN01000008.1:11061113-11171019 GCA_010277015.1 Poeciliopsis turrubarensis | reverse complement strand
ATATATATTCATATGTATAAATAGCCACAGGATGTAGTGCTGTAAAACATATTGAAGTTCTGAATCGATATCTGCTCTGATGTTTAGCCCGGCGTTGCTCCCAGTGGGATCGGATCCCACAATGCTTTCAGCGGGTTAAAAAAGCTCGAAGCGTGTTTCTGCAATAGCTTGCTCCCTGCCGCCTCTGTGTGCGACACACGATGCACACAAACTCTTTTTCTTTACCTCGCATGACTCACTGGCAGGGGCGCTTAGGGTTATGATCAGCAACCAGTGAGCGAATCAGAAAAGAGAAAGGGGGTCTTTGTGGGCTGGCGCTGGCAGTCATGATCTCCCACACGGAGGGATATAAAAGTGCTGAAAGGAGGCTGGAGCGAGAAATTAAGAGGAGGTGTTCGGAGGAGTGGGAATGAGGCAGGGAAGGAGAGAGAAAGAGACGGATGTTGACCGTTAACCTCAGACAGGAATATGGGCAAGAAAATGTTCTTTCCATCCTGACGCAAGTACCAATAAAAAAAAAAAAAAAAAAAAAAAAAAAAAAAAAGAAAGAAAGCTCTCTCCTCCCTGCTTTGTGAGTGTAATGTATGTGTGTGAGCGGAGAAGCATTCGAAGAGGAACAACATGTTCTTGGCTCCTATGTGTTTCAGGGTTAAGGTTTCAGGGATATTTGTGTGAAAATGGCAAAAAAAAAAAAATCAATGTAGCTGGCTCTGTTTTGAACAGCACCAGTCGGATCACGTCTGACAAGCTTAAGTTTTATCAGCCTCTTATTTGAGTTCATACAGTTTCATATTGAGTTTCTTGTGGGATGACAGTGCACGCTCCTTTCCAAGCCATCTAATCATGATAATTCAACCCTTGTCAGACTTTACAGCTCAATCCTGGCCAGATTGTTGGAGCTTTGTGTTCAGATTTTTTTTTTTTTTTGAAATGATGGTATTCAGAGTGGAGCTGTAGTCGGTGGACAGCATCCACACCAGTTTTCTGTTCCAGCTGGGAGAGCACAACATTGTAATTCTCGTCCACTGAATTTTCCAAACGCATCCCAAACGCACAGGTACAGAAATGTACATTGTGTACATTTCTGTACCTGTGAGCGGAGCGCACGAGAACATCGAATTCGCAGCTAATTTCAGGTTATTATCTCTAAACACACAGTTACACTGTGTGATGTCATTGCACTTCAGATCAGCTGTGGCCTCCTGCAGATCTGTGTGTGAATTATCAGTAAGAGGAAACGGGTTAGTGAGCTTCCTTTGGCAAAGAAAACCAATCACTGAATGGCAGCAGCCTTTATCTCGACCGACTGTTTTTTTTTTTATTTGTTTGTTTTTACTGAATTTTGTTTTTGCTCTTATTTGATTTTTTTTTTCTACTTACAAAAGTGACAGAAAACATTTAGAAGAAGAAGTTTTGTCCACATGTATCATCACCATGAAAAGCACAGCTCTTTCAAGCAGTTTTCACTCAATGTCTACGCGTAAAGCCTGTCAAAATCCTCTTTTGTTGTGCTTTAAAATAAATAGGAACCACAGAAATTGTCTTTTTTCCAAATTAGGAGCACGGCAAATGCGCGTCCGCGTGTGTGTGTATGCAGGCAGACTTTGCCTACGTAGCCGTTATGAGTCAACTGTGAGAGGCACTGGCTGGCTTTCTGCCTGGATGCCCCGCAGGCCTTTTGCTCAGTGTCTCAGCTCTCCGCAGCAGTTCCCTAATACCCGCTTTGGAATACCTACACTGGCTCTAAACCCACCTAGCTGCACAACCAGCTCCATTTTCCCCCTTGCTTGTCCTGTGAAATATTATCTCCCATCCTTTTACATTATTCCCTCACATCAGCAGACTCTGCCCTTTCTCCCTCCTCCTATTCATGCAGCAGATCCATATTCTGGATTATATTTGCAGAGCAGCTCTTAAGAGAAGAAGGGGGTGGGGAGAGTAAGGTGGGATTACATACATTCAGAGTCACGTTGCTCACCCACAACAAGTGACCTACATAAACAGCAGGAAGCTAATTGTTGAACGTATTCATGCAACCATCTCAACATTAGGCATGGTGACCTAATGTCAGCTGCGCTGGAATCTCCTGCGTCGCTCCACTGAGGGACTAACAGGACTGAAAACACTGGCAGAAAAAGCCTGGCCGCCTGAGTGACGGATTCTCCAACACTTTTGTTTCTCAGCAGCCTGCCAAGTTTACGTGAGCCGAGTAGAGTCGCTGTCTGCAATTGTAGTTCTCAGGGGATTCAGCAGCAGGAGCAGGAGCTTTCTTACTCAACACCTGGGAAATCTGCTTCTTCTGAAGAATTGTTGTTTGTGTGTGTAAGTGTGTGTGTGTGTGAGTGTGTGTGCACATCAGGGGAGACAACAAGGACAACACAAGAGCACCACCTGCTGGTTCAAGGACGCCCTCAGAGATCTGACTGTGTTGTCTACTATTAGCCTGTGTGGGCATCAACCTGAGATGGATACTTGTGATGTGAAAGGGAAATGATTTATGGTTTGCATTTTTTGTTCATAAATAAATGACTGCATTAGCCTGTCAAAAACCAGCCCTTTGCTCTACACTTCTCTCTGAACAGAGAGTCTGTTCCCTCGGTTATTGAGAAACGATTGCATGCTGGAGGTGTGGAGCATGTTAAAGGGGAACAACGTTAGGATATTTAGTGTGGCTTGCAGTTGCAAAATTTTTTTCTTGTGCTTGTCAAAAAGTTAAATTTTAGCATCATCTGACTGAAGAATGTTCTTCCACATCTCTACTGACTTCCCTACATGGCTTGTGGAAAACTCCAGAGCTCCTTCCCAGCAGTGGCTTCCTTCTTAACACACTTTCATATTAGCTAAATTTGTGAACTGCACAACTGACTTTTGTTTTTTTTTAGGTTCTTCCACATGAGCAGAGGATTTCTGCAGACCCTCCAGAGTTACCAGTGGACCTTTTGGCAGCTTTCCTGGTTAGCACTCTCTTGCAGTGTTGTCATCTTTGTGTGTTTGGGCTTTTATTGTGTCTGTTTTCCCATAACTTGTTTATTTCTCTGTGTTCATTAATGTTAGCAAGATGTTGCCGTATTAGTCCATTCCTTTGTGTGTGGTTTCTCAGTGGTGTGGCTTATGGTGCATTTAGATTTCGCACTCTGTAAGTCTTTTCCCAGTGGTTTCTCGTCTCCTGAGTCTTAGTTCAGCTCTCCCCAATGATTCGTCAATTTCCTTCTTCTTCATACCGCATATTTTCTGATTACTTCGTCTGGTTTCTTTGTCTTTTCTTATCGCTTCCTCTGTATTTGTATGCCAATTTATTTATTTATTTTTTTACTGTATATTGTTGTATTTTTCTGCAAAGTGATGCTGTCTGAAGGTAATTAGTTGCATTGAATTTTTACTTTAGTGTATTAGAGTAAGGGGGGCTAGGGTTAAAGCTAAAAACAGTTTGTAATCGTCCTTCCTCAGAATGATGTTTTACTTTTCAATAGTGTATCATCTGAAATCCTAATCAAATACTCTGAAAATGTGGTTGTCTGTTTCCCCCTCATGAATGCAACAAAAAGCTTAAGTTAATCGTTCAAGCAATTACTTTTGTCTTAAATATCCACAATTTGAAGCTTCTCACACACAAACTGGAATACATATTTCTCCATTTGTTTTTTCCAGTGACACATTTTTGTATTTACTGACCTTATTCATAAAGGATTTACCCTACTATTAGAAGCCACAGTGGAGAAGGAACTTGGTGATTTAAGGCCGGCCTTCTCTGAAACCACAGTTTACCGAACAAAAAAACTTGGCACCTCTTGAAACATGCATTTATCCCAAACACGACTAAAACAAACGAGAAAGCTCTGCCGTGTCTGTCGGCCGCAGATCAGCTCTGAGGAAGACAAATGGCTACGTGTCGAGAACACGACCAAAATTACAAAGCAGATGTTCCGTTATGACAGAACAGGGAGTTTGAACCATCTGAAAAATGAAAACCCAGCCTCGCTGCAGAGGGCTGACGCTGGGCCAGGAGGGTGAGGCTGTTTTTACACAGAGCGCAGAAATAAAATGACTAACATGAGTTGGAAAAAGAGAAAGGGGGCGGAAATTTTGTTTTGGGGATTATATTCAGGTGCGCTTACTTGTTCATGCAAAACTAAACACTCTCAGTTCTGTTTGACATGAACTGAGAGCTCTGTTAAAATCCACTGGAGCAAGTCGCAGCATGGACAGCTTCCCCCAGTCACAACTGTGTCTGTGTTTACGACAGCTACGTGGAGGAATAAAAAAAAAAAAAAAAAAACCCTTTAAAGCTCAGAGTTGTTAGAACGCTCTTGGGGCAGGTGCTGCAGGATTCGGACGCTATGTTCTGGTCATTTCCTTGATGTTTCTGTGCATCAGAGTGCCAATATCTGCGGGCAGGCGCTAGGGGGAGCTGAGAGATTACCCACACCAAGGGCATCCAAAGACATGGCAGAATGCTGCCATTACCCCAGGGAAGGGAAAACATCACAGAGTGGCAGAGGGCCCAACTTAAATAAACACAATGAAGTCAAGACAGCAGCTAAAGTAAGCTGGCTTTGCCTGTCTGTCTGAGCCCGTTGTTAGGCTCCTATAATTAAAAGAGGTCGCTGGAAGGCAGCAGTGATCCTATAAGAGGGAAGACTAGAATATTATAGTAATATGTTGAGCGTAGATGCCAAGTTCTGGAGCAGGAGATCCAAGTACGGGGACAGGAGACTCCACCCACAGGTGGAAAAGTGAATTTCATATATGTATATGTATTTTTTTTTTTTTTTCTTTTTTGGAGGGGGAATGTCTGGGATGTTTCTGTTTTGTTGCGATGTTTTATTTATTTAATCATTTTTGTTTATTATTGAAAAAATGTCATAACTCTGATTACATTATGGCATAGCTTTGAAAGCTTCGGATCAAATTCAGGTCCCTGGAAGCAAATATGAAGAAGTAAGCTGTGGCTGGAAATTTTTTCTGCCCATCTTGTGTTGCTGTGAGGAATCAAAACTAGGGGCAGTCGAACAGCGAAACAGCCTGTCACTGTGATGATTTCATTCTCTCCACTTATGCAACATTCAAAACGCTCAACACAGTCAGGGTGTGGATATGGAAAGAAGTACTCCAGATGAGCAAAAGGACAATTAATGAAAATGATGTGTTTTACAGAAAAAAAAAAAAACAGGAAAGGAAACCAATAAAAGCACTAAATGACGAAGCAACATGTTGCGACACTGTCAATGAAAAACATCCTGTACAGGCCTCATACTAATTGAAAGAGTCGTTTCCAAGTCCCACTTGTTTTTGTTGTTGTTGTTCTTCTTTTTTCACCAGTTTTGTGGCTCTAGTTTTTATAGTGGCAATTTGGATCTAGCACGCCACAAAGAAGAGTCAGATGAAATTCAAATAAGTGCAAGTTAATTCAAATTGCTTTAATCATAAAATCCTCATTTGCACTTTGTCTAAGTCCTGGCTCAAAGCTTGATTTACACGATCCAACGATTAGCTGAGCAGAAACTTTTAAGAGGAAGGAGAGTTGATTTCTGGAGGTGAATCTGAATCTGGATAATTGCTGAGACTGTTGCCTAAAGACTGTTGATTTGTGACACTGAGCAGTGCAGAGCTCAGGAATGGCAGCAGGTGTGATTGTTTCTGGAGTGAAGGAGAGACTTTTAAAGGCCATATCTTCAAGAAAAACAAGAAGGCAGACTGAGATTCTGGAAGCAGCGCCAGGATTGGACAGGATGACCCCAGTTGTTCCCTCTGTTTGGAAGATTTTTTGGGGAAAAAAAATGATTGGAGAAGGGAAAAGAAAATGATTGCTATCTTAACTGCTTCATCATGATGACGGCGAAGTGAGGAGCCGCCTCAATCAATTCTTAAATCTCAAGAGAGACTCAATTACAGCCATGAACAAAAAGAAGGGGCTCATAACTTCCTCTAAGAGCAACTTTGGCAAGAAATTTTTCCAGCAGAAATAATAAAACCCTTTTATGTTTGAGCCCCAAAATTACTTTCACCGTTGGCAGATTTACACGGAAGGTGATTTCTAACTTAAACAAAAACATGTTTCCTTTTTTCTGACTGCACAGAACTGAACATTAGGGTGATGGCAAGGAGGCCTACCAACCATGTCACAAAAGTCACAAAGCTGTTGAAATGGAAAGATTTTGACGAAGCTCACTGAATTTCAACATGACATTAAAAATAAATAAATAAATAAATAAATAAATAAATAAATAAATAAATAAATAAATAAATAAATAAATAAATAAATAACAACATTAAATGCACTGTTTTCTTTCCGTGGAAATGTTTCGCCCTCAACACTAAAATCAGATCTATTGCGCACACAGTGGGCTCTCCTGTGCATATGGGGCTCTTTCCCCGGGTGGGATTCAAACACGAACCGCCACTGACCGTAGGAGGGGTTAACAGAGGTAGAGACCTCCACGCCCACCCCGCCTCTCCGTCCCACCTTTCCACGGGTCTCTCGCTCCTCTCCGCTCTTCCTCTCAGTCTTGACGCACTCCGGCGCGACTCACGGCTGAATCCCGGAGCGAAGATGCGGGCGGTCGGAGCCGCGGGTGTCGCTGAGCTGTGGGCCGTGCTGGCCGCCCTGGTGGCCGGCGCCGCGTCCGAACTGGCGACGCTGGTGCAGGAGCGGGTGGAGCCCGAGTCGCCGGTGCTGCCGCCGAAGGTTATGATCGCGATCCTGGCCCGGAACGCGGCGCACAGCCTGCCGCACTACCTGGGCTGCATCGAGCGGCTGGAGTACCCGAAGGAGCGCATAGCGATCTGGTGAGAGGGCGCGCGGGTGGGGAGGTTACCTGCAAAAAGAAACAACAAATCCTAGTCCCAGATTCTGCTCAGTCGTGACCTGCACGGTGGTCCGAAAACAAGCGGTTCGTGAACTTTGCCGACAGACCTCTCGGTGCGTTTTCCCCAAATTGCACAGTGTGGAAGAAGATGAAAGAGCTTTGTGGCGCGTTAGGGTGAGACTTAACCCTTAATCACGGCCCCATCCGCCTGATTAAGCATGAACGTGCGGAAACAAGTGGCTCTTTAAAACAGCAGGACTCGCAGGTATGAAAGAGGGGCTTCACCACAGGTAGGGTCCCGTAAACTGGCTGAGGAGAAGATGAAGCAGACAAAGAGGGCGCCTGCAGGTGTAGGGATGAAAGAAGACATTGAGCTGGTTTGACAGCAGCAGGAGGGGAGTGCGTGCGTGCGTGCGTGTGTGTGCGTGTGTGTGTGTGAGAGAGTGTGTTCTTGGAAGTCATGTGTGAAATATATGTGAGCTTCTGCACAGACTGGATGGTGGCTATGCAGGATTATGAATCAGATAATAGAAAATGTTTGTGGAATCGGAGAATTTGAGCCTCAGCTATGCAGACATCAAAAGATGAGATGATTATCTTATGAAGGACAAGTTTTAGGAGATGCGCTTCTGCATCTGTGCACTGATTTTTCCCACTCTTATACAATGCATTGGAAAAATGCTGTTGTTCCTTTTCTGTGCTGCATTTTGTATGTTAATAAGATTTTACGTGAATGAATAACGCAACTCGGTGCCTGTAGTTGTGTAATGCAAAAGACGAGTAACAGGTTTCATCTGTTGTTGCATCCCACAGTCCTCTGATGGCGTGAAGAAAGGTGCTGCCGGTGTGCACTATGAGACTAAAATCAAACATTTTGTCCTGCCAAAATCACAGGTAGGAGAGGAATCCATCTTCACTGTGAGACAGTGTGTTGGCTGCATCATCCTGTGGGATGTTTTAGCTTCCCAAGTGGAGTTGATTAATCGGGCCGATTGTGGTTTCTGTAAAGTATTGACTCACTGGGGCTGAATTTATATGCACATCACATTTCGTTTCTTTGTTTTTCAGACCGGTCTTTATAGAAAAATTGTGCATTTCTTTTTCACTTCACATACTTTATCCCATCGAATCTCATAAAAAAATACATTGAAGCTTGCCGCGCCACATATCAAAAGGTGATCTGTGCGTTTCAGCAGGTGGAGCGTTGTTGTTTTGTGTCCCTCCCTTCTGTGGACGACTGTTTGCACGAGATCCACTTCCAGTCCAGCGCGCCTCCTCACAATTCATCCAGTTTTCACGTGAGAACTCAGATGCTGGGAAAAAACTTCTCACGGAGAGAGAACCGGCACTTTGCAGCAAAGTGTGAAAGGCACTGAAGCTTACACGGATTTGTGATCATATTAACCAACAGAGAAAGGGGCCCCGTTAGTCATGAGGGCCGTCTCTGTGCTCTGCTGTCAGTGCATACAGGACAAATGCCCTCTGTGGGATTTAATGCAGAGTCGAGGTTTGCAGATGCAGAATAGGCCAAAGCTCACTGATCAGTTTTTAGCTTCTGATGCTTAATGTAGTCTAATGAAAGAACGTCGACGTTTTGTAGCTCTGATGAAAATTCCACCACAACAAAAGTCGCAGTTCAGGAAACTTATAACCTTGATGTCTTGATCACATGATTCAGCTGCTGTTTACTGGAAAAAAGTTCAAATAATAACATTATTATTTCTATTGGCTGTTTGGGGTGTTTCTTATACCAAGTCACGACAAACTGCAATAATTTATTTCCACGTCTAGCTAGATGACAAACAGATGACGGCTTCGGCCTTTCACTCAATCGCAACGCGACAAAAATACTGACTGCATGTGAGTCATTGCTTAAGTAGCCAATAACTATGGAAGCTATTAGCTACAGTATTAAAGCAACATTTTCAGCAACACTAATATTAAAAACTAAAACAAAACAAAAAAAAAATGCAGAATTTGTTATTTGCATAATTGGATAATTAGTGGGCAGATTAAAAACAGTGTCATCTTTTCAAGTAAACGCTGCGGTGATTGTTTAAAGTGCTGCTTTTGAAGGTTTCTGCTGTGCTGCAGTGCATGCATGCAAGCAAGTAGACATTCAAATCCAACTTCACTTACTTATATTTCTAGACAGATTCTAGTGAATTTGCGATATCGTTCGCCATCACAAGGAGCACTGTAGCTGTTTTACTACCTCACTTATTGCGCTAACGATGTAATGAAGAAGTGGCATAATTTGTTTGCCTCTGCGGTTGCAAGGTTTGTTTAAAGAAAGCGCTTTTAGTGTGCAATACAAAGCGAGCCAGAAGCCCAATAAATGTCAACTAAGAACTAAATACTGAAGCTCAAACACTGTCATAGAACTGGGTTCTGTTGATGTGAAACAGAAAAGCTGGCGTTTTGGAAACGTCAAGTGCATTTTAACTCGTTGGCATTATAATTGTTCGTCTTTGAACAAACTTTATTGGCTTTTTGTGGCTACAAAAATAACACGTCTTAGTCTTTTTCTGTGTTGCTGTGTGTTCATTATCATTGCAGCTTGTGGCCACAGCCAACCACCCAATAAATGCCCTGAAAAATAATGTAGGAAATAAAACATTCACACAAGTAGGGAAACAAGCTCTTTGAGCAAACAGATCCCAGTTGACATGACTGAGGGGAAACTTTGTGACGTTTCAGTCTTTATTTGAGGGCTTGTATGATAATATGCACTTAAGGTTATGTGCAGATGTCAGGTGGAGCTCAGGAAGCACATTTCTCTTCTGCCTGGTGTTTATGTGCCGACAGGTGAATAAATCTTAACACTGGAAGATGGGTGGCATCGATGAAGCTCATCAACTAAGCTTGTAACTAACATATATGTTTACAAAAAGCACAGAAAGCCTGTAGGTGAAGGTGGTGGGACAAAATTCAGTTTAGACCTGATCCATAATGCCACTGCTGCTCTTTTTCTGTGCAGATTGTTTGTCATTGAATGCCAGCCCTCCTTTATTTAGAAATTTGGGCACTGATCTTATCCAATGGTCGCAGAGGAAGGAGAAAACCTCTCATGCCCTTGTTAGTAAATGAAAGAATGCTAGGTATTAGCAGAGGGAGGAGGGCTGCTGGAGAGCGAGCGGTCAGCAGTGTTGGAAATTACCCAGAAGGCATGGCAATCGGGATAATCTGCATTGTCAAACCAACTCAACTAAATCTGCCCTCCACTTGAACCATGAAAGGTTCCTTGCTTTGCACAGAAATGCATCCATGATAGCACAGCTGCACTGAAACATAACCCAGCAAGATAACATGGCCGGCGCTTTCATTAACAGGTTATTGATTATTTATTTTATTAGAAGCAGATAACTAGACTGGTGTTCCCTACAATCAGCTGGGAGGGAAATCATAAGAGACTCCGTGAATTTCAAAATTCAAAATTTGCGTGGCGAATGTTATCGTTTCTGGCTGCCAGCTGTCGAATGCCTGCCGGCTCTGTTCATGTCGGGGTGGAGCGCTTTTCCAGGTGCTGAGCTCGGGGTTAAGATGATTTGTGGACATGTCAGAGTTGGACCTAAAGTGGAAATAGGACTTACATAATTGCTTTTCCCCTCGGGACCTGCATTCTCACTTTTATGGCATAATGTTATCTGTTCTTAGAAAACCACCAACCATCACAGAGCTCAGGAACAATGAGGTTTGGGTTCATATGGTTTGATTTATAACAGTCTTAAAGTCAATGAACGTTCTTGTAATTTATTGGTTGAAATGATACACAGCTATAAAATATCGGACTAACTCTGATCTATAGCGAGTGGATGTTTAGTTTTCAGCTCAGAAATATGATTTATTTAAAGGTCTGGAATATGACATAACAGCACACGGTAAGAATTTTCCACATTTGCATAAATACTTTAGCTCTGACAGATCTGCTCTATGTACTGCAGCTCAGATTAAGGCCATTTCTCACACAACGTAGCCTGAGGACATTTAACTCGCGTGATATGATGCCATCCGGCTATTTTGACAAGCGCACTGAGAAATGTGGGTAAAATGGACCGCAACAAATGGAACTTGAAAGTTGAGTTAAAGTCTGTCTGGCTGGATGAGTTATGCTGTGTGTACTGTGGAGCTTCACTGATGTTTGGTTTGACAGGAAGAAAGTTTTCATGTTGAAGGCAATTAGTCACATCAGCAGTTTGCAAAGCATCCCCATAATGCACATCAGTCTGGTGGACTGAAAGGCTTTTCCTCACCTTCGGTGAAAGTGCTGACATGTGGTTTGGCTTTTTACACTCTCAAAGAGCAAACTGAAAGGAATAATTTATGTCAAATTGATGGACGCCTGCCGATTGGGTTTGAAGGCGACACCTCAAACGCATCGTGGAAAATCGAACAAAATCAGCCAAGATATTAGGAAGAAAATTGTGGAGCTCCACAGGTCTGGTTCTTCCTTGGGTACAATCCCTAGATTCCTGAGGGTTGATCATGCATCAGTTCAAATATGTAAGCATAAACCCCGTGGGCATGTCCAGCCATCACGCCGTGTCCCAGAGATGAATGTGTTTTTTTGCGTCTTTGTACAAAACACTCAAAACCTTGTGGAAATGCTTGCAAAAGCTGGTAGGAGAGTTTTATTACCCACGTCGCAACAGGACCGTAAATATGGACAAGAAATGAAAGACCCCTCAGAGGAAAAGCTCTTACTCCAAAAGCAACTTGGATATCAAGATTTGAACAGTTTTTCACTCAGAGGGTTGAATCTCTGGAGGCAGTTTATCACAAAGATCTTTGTGGTAACTTGCCGTTCTCAGAACATCACCTCAACCTCAACTATCCGGGTGAATACCATCACAAAATAGACGGCATGCTGAAACAGCCTATGTTGGGCAGGAATTAAAAGATTGAATATCTTGGACGGATGATGACTGCAGACCACCTGATTATTTCCTATGTGGCTTAAAAACAATGAAGTCAATTTCAATCCGTAGAAAATCTTTTGTCAAGCAACTGCTGTGAGAAGCTTGTGGAAAGATCCCCTCAACATTTAACTAAAAGTCACACAGTTTAAAAGGAAACTCTACTGAGGAAATGTATACAAACTTATAACTGAAAATGAACCGGTAGAAAGCAGATCGAAAACAATAAAGACTCACAGTGTTCAAAACTTTTGTGAAAAAAGTAAATAAATCTAAAATGCGTGGCATGCATTTGCATTCAGCCACTCTTACCCAGATACTCCTATAAAGTTCAACAGATTGCTTTTAAACATCTCAAACGTAAATAGTTTATCCATAGTGTTTCAGTTCAGCAGTAACATACTTTATCCACTTGCAGATGGGATATGAAATATTCAAAGGGAGGCATTTTAGGGGACAACAAGGTGAGTGTGTTTGCTTTTAGCTTGCAGCTGTTTGATTTGTTGTGATCCCCTGAAATGTCTACGTTTTAAATAAAAGACGTTGCTGGTAACCCTTCCCCTCTGTACCAAAAAAGGCCCCGGAGGATCCCAAACATGAACACAGAGAACATGTATAGACATTACAAAGTGCAGGGAAGGAGTTAAATTGTGTCCAACCTTGAAGTTTATTGGACTTGGGAGATCCAGTTGTATGCAACGGATTGTCTGAATGGTTGTGCAGGATCTTGCATTTGTGAACAATTAGCTTTTGGTTTGTGCCAACAGGCATTCAATCAGAGCCCGGGCATTGCGTAAACAATTTATTTAATTACATGCAAGGTTCTGTCCCGGTGCCTATGACTGTGCAATCGCGTGTGTTTCACATAAATGTCTGTGCTAGTGTGGATTCAATTACATGTGTTTTGCTGTTATTTGGATTCACTCCCTACTTTCCATTTAGTCCCACATAAGGCAGAACTGTGTGAAGTAACTGGATCCAATTAGCCTTGACCTTTAAATCAGCATCTTCTGTGGAGCTGCATTTTATCGTCATATCCAATTTTTAGAGAACAAATTTAAGGTGGGGGTAATTTGGTCTCAAATTTTACAAAATAATGCCTTATTGCTTTATGAGTGGATGATATATGTAAATGTTCACATATTTCGTGAACATTTATTTGATATACCGAACTAAAAATGGCAAAAACTGATGTAGTGCCAAAATAAGATTTTGCTTTCAGCTTCCTTTGCTGCTGAGCTGACATCTACCCTAACCTTTGACCCTGTTTGGCCCTTGAGGTAAGTCCTTAGCCTGCAGGTAACCTTAGTAACCCTAACCTTAGGGTCACAACCCTGCTGCCAGGCAACCTGGTCAGATCTATAATTTTTAAGGCCAAAAACATTTGTTTTCCAGGCATTTCAGCAAAAGTGCAAAACAGTTGAACTTGCATGTAGAATGACTGCTTTAATCTAAACTTGATAATAGGTGTGGTTTAAATTTTTATTATCTAACCAACACAGGTAAAAACAGCTTTTTGTTTACAAATGATAAACCACTACCTAAATTAAAATCAGAGTAGTTAGTATTTCAAGCTACTATATTAATGGCGCTTGAATGATCAGCTTTACTTCAAACTCAAATGTGATTTTGTTCTTTTCTGAGTGGCTTTTTCAGCTCGTTTTAGTCGATGTGGATGTGAGCGTCTTCAGAGAATATTCCGCTCTTTTTCCGGCAGTGACAGCTGAACATGACACCTTCAGAAAGGGTGGCGATGGGCTCAAAGGAGGTGAAATGTGGGTGGAGGTTCAGAATCCTCAGTCAGATAATCTGGCTCCTTTCTTTTGATTTTCCCATGAAATCGCACAAGCAAGCTGTGTGTTCGAGGTGTTGCAATAAAAGAAATGTGCAGGAAGGGCTTCGGTTTTACGAGCTGCTTCTGTGAATCGACTTATCAGACTCTCACAAAATTGGGACGTCATCATCAAAGATCTACGGGTCCATAAAAAAAAACCGAGTTATCCTGGAATATAACAAACACAGGTAACACTGGCAATCCTAACAAACCTAAACAAGGAAATGTTAATCCTCAGTGCTGAGTTAAGTGTGTGAAGGAGGGCAAGATATGTAGCTCACAGCGCTGTGGATGAATCACTTTAAAATGAGTGTTAAATATAACTTGCGATTTGTTGATTTAGATTTCTCACCATGTTGCTCATGTGTCTGAAATCGCCTCTGCTTTCTTCCACACACTGTGATGAACAATAACCTGAGAGGATCACTATGAGGCCCAAAAGCTCCAAATTGATTGACTTCAGTCTTCTCCTCAGCCAATGCACTCGGCAAGGAAAGGATGAACCTGGCGGCCTTCCAGCCTTTTCCTCGTCGCCGTGCAGCAAGAAAGCTTCCTCAGGAACGCCGCATCTTTTCAATCAAGTGAACAAAAATAAATAGTGAGATCTGATTATCCAAACCCCGGGCCGTTCTGAAGCTCTCTGTCTCTTCTCTGAGGGCTTTCATGTACGTTTTTCTCAGTTGTGGTATGCACTCTGGCATTTCTGTCAGATCTTGGCTGTGCCACCAACCACTGGAGCTGTGCTGGTTGCATGGAGAGGAGGGAGGCTTTAATATGGAGCCAGATGAAGAAAACGGAAAGAACAAAGAACTAGAAACAGAATTGCTGAGGAGAATATACTTAGGTATCTATTAAGTACACATCTTTTTCAAATTCTTATGATGAAATTAGATTTTTGTATAATTTTTCTACCTATTGCCGCACCCTCTCTCTACAGCCTGCGCTCTTATTTTCTAGTTTTAGATAAAATACTTAAAAACATGCACTACATGCTTAGCATTCTCGTTCCTGCATAAGGTTGAATAAAATAAGTTTAATATAATTTATTTTAAATATGCTTGGTTCAAGATCTGCTTGATAATTTTGCAAATCATGATCAGGATTGATTGTGGGGGGCGCAGCATGACGAAACTGAGGGTTAAATAAAGTTATTGCAATATTTAAAATCAATATCTAAACGTACTGTTTTGCTACAGTCATGGAGCTCTTGTAAATTTCATTAAATTGCGGTTTTGATCGCAATCCTTCATGCTGAGGCCACAACTTCTGTCTGCACAGTTGGCAAAGGTACAGAATTATTGCACCGCACTGAGAACCTGTAAATGTCACACCTGCGAAATTGCTTGGAGTGTGCAGATGAAAAATTCCTCACTACACTTTCCACAATGCACAGAGGAAAACCAATCTACACACCGTTTTCAGTTTAATTGCATATAAATCGAAAATATTTGCTGAACAATAACAACGCATAGAATCTCTACTTGAAGTTAAGCGTCAGGACTCCTGGTACGAAATGCGTTGTGTTTGCTCTGCTGAATATCTGAAAGGCATCATATTTTTTTCCTCTGCTTTTGAACGTCGATGCCGAGCATCGCACTTCAGTGCCACTCTGCAGAACGTTGAAGCTTCTGTTGATCCTCAGAGCTGTGAGGAATTTCAGCTGAGCGCTCCTGTCTAGCCAAGCGCCTCGGCTCTCCTTCTTTCCTCCTCATTCCAGTCCCTCTCAGTCGACACCCCCAATCTGTCCTCTTTGCCCTCTGAGGCCATCAGAAACCTGACAGCCACGTCAGCTCAGAGGCTGAACCACAAAGGCAGAGGTGCTTAGACTCCTGAAGGGTGATTATGTGGTAAAACCATTAGCAGTCCTTCCTGAAAGGAGCTTTCTTACTCCTTAATTGCAGGCAGGGGATGGCGGGGGGGGGGGGCTTCATTATTGGCAATGATATTAGATAGTTTATTGAGTAAGCAGCCAGCTGAAAGCAGCCAACCTGTTCCTTTCCTTGAAAGGGCCGGTTTCAGGGGCCAGCGTCTGTGTTCTAAGCCCAGCTTATCTGACAGGCGTTTCTATAGTAGGTACCTGAAGCAGAGTGCTGAAGGAGGGTTAGCAATCAGAATTAATGGAACCGCTACATTAACATCATCCATGACTGTACAAAATATGAAGAAGAAGTCAGATTCTTTGGAATCATTTGAGCAAAGATACCAGCACGTTGGTCTGGTGTCCAAACACTTCAGGTTCCAGTCTGACTGAGGATGTGAGAAGCTGCAGGGACAAGCACCATCCTGCAGCCTACATAAAGATCCTGAACCTCTCACTGCTTTGTCACTACTATTGTTGCTTCACAAATAAATCAGAAAATGAAGGCTAATTCATCAACACAGTGCTTTTAAAATTACTGATTTGGCTTCTTACAAAATGCACCTTTTCTCAAGCTCTGAAAGTGATGAATACTTACCAAGTCTGTTGCAATAATCAATTAATCGCATGATAAATTTAAACGACCTTGAGGTTTTCCATTCTGACGATTAATAATTTCTGAAGAGCAATTTTGTTCAGAGACTTCATAATCAATTGTGTTTAAGATTTTCCTTCAGTGTTTTATATTTCCTTATTGTTTTAGGTTGTTACTGTGTTTTATGTGGGATATTTAAAATGTCTTGCAGCGTTGAGTGTTCTGTACCAAATCAAGGTTTATAAATCTTTGGCAGGGCGAACTCGCGTCATTCTGCCATTATCAATATATGACTTGAAAATGGTCTCAAAATGACAAATATCGCAACAATGTTTGGAACAATGTACTGATAGTAGTTGTACATGTGTTATTTTCCCATTATTATCTTTATATTAGTCGATAATGGTCTCAAAGCAGTAACGTTATTGTTCATCGCAATCATTTCTGGGTCCGTTTATAGTCCAGCAAAATTTGTTACCGTGACAGGCCGACTGCCTACATCTCTACATGAAGGCTGAATTGTCTGAGACTCGATGAGGGACGTATAAACGGACATCTCTGAGGAGACGTGAGCGGGATCAGTGGAGTGTGTAGGTGAGGGCCCTGCACTCATGTGTTGTCCAGATGGCGCTCATAAATTCAGAGGAGAGAGGAAGCCTAACCCCGAAAGCTGCAGGCAACAGAATAATGAGGCTGTTGCTTACTGTAAACTTCAAAAACAGCAACGTGTGGACGCAGCATGGGGCAGACAATAGGTATGACTGAAGGAAATAAGGGGTTTTAAGTAAGAAAGCCAGATTGTTGCAGATCTCGCATGTGCACAACTGCTTAACAGTGAATTTTTCTCTGCTTTGCATGGAGGGTTGCACACTCACTTTTGGTTTCCTGTCCATGGTCAGATGGACAAAATCCCCAAGTGGATTTGAAATCAGCTGCAGAGATTTTAGGTTGCCTGAGGGAAGAAGCGGAAGAGGGGAGGCACTTGTCGGCTACTGCTTTAAGAGGAAGGACCTGGAGAGAAAACAAGAGTCCTTGGAAAAACGTTCACATTTTGTCACATTGCAAGTACAAACTTCAACAAATGTTACTGAGATTTTACATGGCAGACTAACATAAAGTAGTACATCAGATTGTAAGTAGAACATCAAAAATAAGGCTTTTGATTAATTTATCAAAAGTTGAGAACATTTGCCGAAAGCAGACATTGTAAACAAAAGGACTCTGTACTGAGTGCCGTCAATGTTTTTGTTGTTTACTTGAATATTTGTTTAGGAATGCTTGATGCAATTTTTCCTTTCGGCTGATTGGAGCTTAACATTTTAGCTACAGATCGTATCTCTCCTCCCAATGTTTCTCAAAATGTTTCCAAAGGAATTTAGATTTTGGGCGATCCGAAAGAAGAGTGTTATTCTCCTAATTACAAGAGCATTCAAAGCTTTTATTTTTGATAAAGTTTCAGACTTTGGATCGTTTCCTTCCGCTTTACAGTAATGCACTACTTTGTTTTGGTGTGCTAGAAAAAAAATCCGATAAAATACTTTGGTATTTCTGGCCGTCAAGTGACAAAATATGGAAATTTCAAGGGGCATGAATTGCAAGCGTCATTTAAACCCGCACATCCATAAATAAGAGCGCAGCCGGAGGTGTAAAGGCAGTAATGGAAAATCACGCAGTGTACCGACGCCGTGTTTCCCAGAGCAGCTCATAGGAGGAGGATATGAAAGAAGTCTGAAATGTCACAGAGAAGTGGAGAAATTACTAAATTTGATTTGAGTCGCGGGTATGAAATAAAAAAAAAAAAAAAAAATCAAATATTGCATCAATAAAATTGCCTTGCTAATTGACATAAACCATTTTAGCAGACACATGGTCTTAATGTCATCTGGATGTAGGGAGGACAAGTCCTGCCAAAGAGAGCCTGTGAAAGTGATGATGTAATGACGATTCCAGAGTCTGAGTCACAACTGAGACGCGGAGGGTGTTTTAATAAACTCTGCTGCACACACATGTGTTGTGCCACAGTATGCATTGTGTTTTCTTTGCCTTTTAAAAAGTTACAACGTTTGATAATCCACACCAGGGGTTTCCAGAAGCACAGTAATTTCAGATGCCTGTTGGAGAAATGTGCAAAGACAAGTGCCTGCACATCTTCTCATTAGAAGAAAGTCAGGTGTTTCAGAATGGACCTGCTCTGTGGTTGAAAAAAAAAACTAGCCAGTAATCCAGGGCAGTTTCTTCCAGCCGCTGTGCTGTTATCCTCCCCGTTTGACTCTGGATTTACATGCTTATTGAGAACTTTGAACCAGCAGTCCTGCAGGACATAAATAACAGGTCACGCTGCTGTAAAAGAGCATTTCCAGGATGCAAAAATTATCATCTTCATTCTTTGCCACATATTTGCAAGCACATATCCAGACACATAGAATTAGACCGCTTGACCCTGTGGTTTATGGCCTGCAGATGTTTATTTTGGCCTCTGACGTTTTTATTTGTTTCACTGAATATGATTGAAATACCAGATGCAAAAAAAATCTGAGATTTGGGGCAACAATTTGGAAAAATGAACGTACTGTGTGATGTTATGAATGATAAATCTCCTTTAGATTCCCATGCGAAGGATTAAGCCTGCAGCGAGGTAACATTTATTGAATACAAAGATTTATCTTTGGGTGTTTTGCTGTCAGATGTTCTGAGAGGTGTGATCCCAAAGTGATTGGAGATTTTACCTTCTAACAACAGCTTTTATTAAGAGAGTAACCCGCAGAAGTCATGACACAATAACTTTTCCCCAAGAATCTGTTCAGCTCTTGCCTCTCTGGCTGCAGGTGCAAGGTCTGTTTTTCTGAGCTGATGCAGAAAATAACCCACTACTAACTTCCCACTTGGATTTACTGACATCCCTGTCCTCACACTGTTCTTGAGCAAATAGCTGTTTATGATAAAAACACTTGACTAACATTTGCTTAACGGGTTAGACGTCAGAGTTAAAACCTCAGTCTGTCTACAAATATTCATCCGTAACGGATCCTATAGTTCTCTTACAGTGAACAGGTGGCAAACCTGAGCAGAGGGTGCTGGCGTTTTCTTGTGTCGGTGTCTTTGTTTGTCTGTCTGTCTGACCTACCTAAAAATAGCCGCACAGCGAGGAATATTACAGCTGGAAGTGGAAAAGTCCAAAAAACACCCAAATGTGTTTGTGTTTGCACAGCTGAGCTTGGGATTTTTCCTACACTGTGAAGAAAAAAAAACTAATTTATGGTAAAATACTGGCAGCTGTGGTTGCCAGTGCTTTACCGTATAACACGGTAAAGTTCTGGCAACTAAAACTGCCAGTATTTGATCGTATTACCTAAAATACGGTAAATATCTGGCAACCGCAGCTGCCGGTATTTTAGTGTATTTCCCAATATACGGTAAAATAACGTATTTCCTAAAATATGGTAAAATAAAAAATTTAAATGTGGTTTTTCCGTAGTACATATGGTAATACTGCCTGAGGCATAAAACCTCGTCAACCGTGACTTTAGCAGTACAGAAATGTAAACTTTTCTATGCAACTTACAATGAAAACAACACATATACTGTACCGTAAAGATTAGTCTATGTGAGTGAAAGACATGGCAGAACTATATGATATATTGACATTTTATTGTAAAAAAATAAATAAATAAAAGCGTTATGGTAAATTACCAGTAGCTGTTGTTACCAGAATTTGTCCACATTTCAATATGGAAAGCTATGGTAATATAATGCTTTGGATTTTACGGTCAGCAAAAATGGTGCGTATTTCACCATTTTTTACCGTAAATGTACAGAGTTTTTTTTTTTTTTTACAGTGTAGTATCCTGTTGACAGTTTTCCTTAAATTGCTTTTTAATTTTAACTTGCGGTAGAGCTCTTTTTAGTGACTCCTGAAAGCCTTAGACGGATAAAATGCAATAGGTGGGCTTGTTTATAAATTTAATTTCTGTCTTGCATAAATGTATCACCTTCGCCCTCACCCGCACCCTTGCATATAGTGGGCCTAGTGTCTTCTTTGAGTCAACAGTGCGAACCAAAGTGGAAATCTTTGAAAAGAAACGGAGTCACTAACCACAGTGCTGTCAAACCAGCAGAAGCTCCCATGTTGACTTCATTTCCCCTTCAACAGAAAGTGCATCTGTGTAAGTTGGTGCTTTGACTTGAGCAGCTTTTTGGCAAAGTGGTAATGCTTTGGTTCTGCCGCGGCAAATGTAGTGTTTTATTAAGACTGTGCTGGAGTTCTGCAATGACTGTCTTTATCAACGGTTGCAAAATAAACAGTCACTCTGTAAGGGGGCATTAGAGCCTGCAGTGTCATTATTTCAAACCAGATCACCAGAGAAAAGCCTCCTTTGCACCTCTGCTCCTCAGGCCTAGTCCATTCTCCTGCCGCTACTTGGGTTAGCAAATGTGGTTTGCAGCACTGAGGCTGCTTGTTGAAGCCTGATTCTGTTATAAGACTCTTATATTGTGTTTTAACCAGTGCTTGTTCTCTGTCTGCAGGGCAGCGACAGACCATAACGTAGACAACACCACTGCCATGTTGAGAGAATGGCTGAAGAGAGCGCAGCGCGTTTATCACTATGTGGAGTGGAGGCCGATGGAGGAGCCCAGGTGCGTTCACAAACTGAGATGCACAAAAATCTGATGCTTTTAATATCAGATTTAAAAAAGAAAAAAAAAAACGTCCGGCCCTCTGATTCCAATTTTAAGCTGAAAAATATTGAAGGCAAAAAGATGTGCATTTCTCCTTAATTTCTTATGTTGAAGTATGAGCCTCGAGGCTCTTTTCTCTGTAAATGGAAACCTGCAATTATGTCCTGCTTTATGTATAATAATCTGCATTAAAACACAGTACATACTGTATTACAACAAGTAATATAGTATTTATCTTTTATGTCTTTTTAGAGCATAAACGGAAAAACTCATCGTCATGAGAAAATTTCAATTTTCCCACAATGTTTAATTTAGAAGTAAATCTACTTATGTGACTTAACGTTTGAGAGAAAGAAAATCTGTACTGCTGCAGCTTTTTCAGGCAATTATTGAACCTGTTCTGTCCGTCTGCACGGCAAATTTCCACTTGATATTACACCATTCAATTTGCATTCTCATATTGCCACTGATTGAGATGAGAATCCTGTCAAGTGCGAGAACAGCTCCTCACCTTTACCTGCTTTTATCCACAGTCAGAGCAAAACTGAAAAGGTAAATACAAATTACGAATGAGGATCCAAATTTACCTGGCCACCACGCACAGTGAGCACAGGCTGCAGCTGCCCTTTGAAAAGCCTCTGACACAGACTTTTGTGTCTGTAGATTGAGAATTGGTCAGTTAGCTGCGGTAAGACCCTTTATGTGAAACATTTGAATCCCAATGTCAGATTGTTCAAAGTTAAAAACTGGATGGCATCCAGTCACCAGGTAAACAACTGGTGCGCTCAGTCTCACGAAAATCTGCGTGAACAGTAAGTCTCTTTAAATGTTATTAATTTCATTTCCTTCCTAATGTAACACAAAAATCAAGTTGCTCTGATTGACATTTTGCATTTTTTTTTTTTTTGCATCAGCTCCTACACAGATGAGTGGGGTCCAAAGCACTGGCCCCCTTCCAGATTCAACCATCTAATGAAGCTGAGGCAGGCGGCCCTGAAGGCTGCGCGGGAGCGATGGGCCGACTACATCCTGGTAACGCCTTAAACAGAAATATGCAGCCATGAGTCAGGCATTATTACTAAATAATCCCAGGCTATTGGTATTTCTTTTTTTATTTTATTTGCAAGAACATTTTTTTCCCCCCATGCTTTTAACATTTGGTTATTAGAATTAATAGTGGTCATAATCCCTATAATCCAAAAGCGTGACTGCAATGTTGAATCTCAGTCTTGCATAAGCTTTCATGCCCCTTCAGAGTAATTTGTCTAGATTTTATGTGATAGACCATTGCAAAGTAGTACAAAAATTTATTTGGAAGTGCGCCGTTCTTCTGTTGTGAGCCCCGTTTACTCTGACTGACTTATTTGGCAGTAGTAATTTCCTTCAAAAGAATACCTGATCATACCTCTCATACCTGTGCTTTTCATGAGCTGATGGGAAGAAGTATGGCGGTAAATACAGGGAAATCCTGTGAGAAAACTGTTCAGAGACAGAGAAAAGGTTAAATCAAAGCAAATGTATGTTAAGTTAGAATGGTCTAGTCAAAGTCTTCACCTAAATCCAGTCATAAACTGAGAATCAGAGACGATCTCCTTCCAATTTGATGTACTTTGAGTTTATTTGGAGGGAAAAATGCTTAGATGTTCAGTCTCTGCATGCTCAAAGCCAGAATTGGCTTCGCTAAAGCAGCAACAAGTAGCAACATTTCTACCAAAATATTTAAAACCATGGATCCATTTCCTTCCATTTCACATATTGTTCTACTTTGTGTTGAGCCATCACATTAAATTGCTCTAAAACCCTCTGAGGTTTGTGCTTGTAGCTTGTGAAAATGTGAAAAGGTTTATGGGGCATGAATACTTTAGCTTTGTTCAGTAGGCTTAAACAGAATGTGTAATTCTGCTTAGGTCTTCAGTCATTCTGCTGTTTGCATCGTTGATTTGATCACTAAACAAGAAGCAAAAACATTGTCAGCATGAAATCACTCATTCGCTCAAACCTCCCCGCCCTTCAGTTTGCAGACAGCGACAACCTGTTGACCAACCCCCGAGTGCTGGACCTGCTGATGGCCGAGAACCTGACGCTGGTCGCTCCCATGATGGAGTCTCGCTCTCTCTACTCCAACTTCTGGTGCGGCGTCACCCCACAGGTGAAGCTCAGACAGAAGCCAGCACATTTGTCCGTTCTCCGAGTTGCCAGCTGAACACGGTTTTGTGGCTCCTCTCTCAGGGTTACTACAAGCGAACCCCCGACTACCAGCCAATCAGGGAGTGGAAGAGGCTCGGCTGTTTCCCTGTCCCGATGGTGCACAGCACCTTCCTTTTGGATCTTCGCCGCGAATCCAGCCAAGATCTGGCGTTCTATCCGCCTCATCCGGACTACAGCTGGGCCTTTGATGACATCATGGTGTTTGCCTTCTCGGCACGTCAAGCAGGTCGGTTTGAAACTCTCACCAAACCACTAGATTTCATGCAAGGAACCAAATTCCTCTTGAAATGCAGACCATCAGTGACTATTTTAGCTTCTTAGCAGTGAATTGAAACTCGAACGGTTTTTTTTTTTTTTTTTTTTTTTCCAGGGTGCACAAAAAAAAAAAAAAAAAAAAGTCAGAAGGAGCTTTATTAATTTTCTGCACGTGTCTGTGAATGATGTTTGGTCGCTGAGATGAGTCGGCAATGTGCTGCTGTACTGATCCCGTGCGGCTTTGCTGGCTGCACAATTTGTGAGTTTGGCTTTGGAGTGAACAATCACCAAACAGGACCATTAAGCTTTCCCATATGTGCTGAAAAACCAAATAAACACATGAAAGCATTCATGTAAACATTAGCAGATGGAAGCATGAACTTCTTCCAACTCATAAATGAACATCAGCACCGACAGGATAAAAGGAGGTCCAATTAGTCTTGCGCTTCAGTCGCTCGGTTTTACACCTTTGAAGCTCATTATTGTCCTGCAATAAAGATTTACCATCCAGGTGGACCACCTGTTGTTTTGACCCCTCTGACCTTACTTACCCTTTGGCCACCTTGCACTTTTTCTGGTGGTTTTCCTCTCAGAAGTGAAGTGAAAGTAAACCCTTGACGTTTTGGTTTCTATGGTCAAGAAACGATATATTAACTTCGTTTAAATGGATTTTGTATTATTTATTGAGATGCGGGGGTGGGGGGGGAGTACATCATGCAAAAACATAAAAAAGCTAATTTCCTCATGTCCTGTTATGTATTTTGCGCACAATTAAATGAATTATGAGCTGATCCTGTTGATTCTAGTCATTATTCAGAGTGATGAAAATAACCAGCTTCACTCAGCTTAAAAAAAACTAAGGGGTTTTTGGAAATTAAAAAAAAAAAAAAATCATCTGGAGGTGTTATATACTAGTTAGTGAATATTACAACCTTAATGCTCCTTTTAATGCAGTTTTGTAATGTCTTACGTTTTTCAGAAACTAGCACAAAAAGCAGTTTGCACGCTGCAGGACTCCATTCACAAGTCATTTTGGCACCATTTGGTGTCGCTGTGACTTTTTAAACGTTTATCTCTTCAGTAGAAAATAACTGTTTAAATTAAAATCCTTGTTCATGTCGCTGTTTAGCAGCATCTGCCTTGAAATAAACAACTTCACAACAGACAAACTTGTGTTGCTTCCACTGGACAGTCGAAAACTCGGCTTAGAAGATTACATACAAACATCTCAAAATCTTACAACAATATTTCTGTTGTACAATTTTACAAATACGTTTCAAAACTTGAAGAAATTTATTCTGACTCACGATGTGAATGTCAGTGTAAACCAATAGACTCCAAAGTTATCGCCATTGGGGCAAAATTGTTAAATTGAAAGTTGTCTTGAGCTGTGAAAGGTCTTTTTAACTTTTTTTGATTACCTGCACAGAAATCTACTAAGCAAGTAATACATTAATGAAACAAAAGGAAGTTTTTATAGAAAAGTCAACATTATAGATCAGACTAAAATAACCATCTTGCCTATTTAAAATATGTATTTTTTTTCTTGGTCTACAAATGTTTTTAGTCTATTTTCAACAACAAGAACTGGTTGTGGGTCACTGTTTCTTTGAAAATGTTTTCTGGTATTTAACCAAGCGTAATGAGTGGGTACACCCAAGTCCACTCTTAAGTAGAAATCACTGCAAGTTTGTGATTCTCTTCAACACAAACTTCAGGGCTCAGTATAACATTTCATATTTGAAGGATATTTTAATGTCAGCTCTTTTTGTTATTATGGTCGGGTTTTTTTTACAGCTTCCAGGAATATTTTAAAACACCAGAAATCATCTCTGTACTTGAAACAATGCCCAGATGCCATGATGGAGGATACGGAGAGCTTTTATATTGTACTTTATATGGATTAGGGGACATTTTACTGTTGTGAGCTAGTTTTCCACTCATCCTTGACCTAACTGTTATGTTCCTGTGCCTTACTTTTTTAATCGGTAACACACCGTCAATAACCCGGTACCAACAGACCAAGCTTTAGTTGCACATCATAAGGAAAGAGTTCTTTCTTTTTTTGAGTGAAAATTTGCTCTAGAAGAAAAAAAAACTGCTCGATTCTCATCGATCACCAACGCTGGGCAGAGCAACTTGTGGTCAGGGGCCGCACAAAATCATTACAAACCCTGCAAATGGTGAAAGACTTGAACTTTAAACGGCATTGGTAGAGCGCTTATGAGCAAATAACTTCTGGTATGGATTCATCTTTTAAGGGTTTTAGTTTTTTGAGGGTTTCACACACAGAAATGGAGGCATCCTATAGGTTTCTGGCCGATCACGATTACCGATCTTTAAAACGCCTGACGTACAGATTCAGATTTTTACCAATGACAATTTTTTTTTGTGTTTTTTTTTTTTTTTTTTTTTTTGTCTGAAATATGTTGCTAAATTCAGCAAGAAAATCGCTGACTTGGCAGGGGGGTGACTATAATATAACTTGGTGGGTGGACGTGTCAGACCTCTCTCACGGCAGAGGCAGCGGTGGATTTTTAGACCTATGGTAAGGCAGATAAGATCAACTGATTAAAATCAGCTTCACATGTAAGCGTTGGCCACTCAGCGATCTCCCCAAATGATAGAAACCAGGCCCGATTTATCGGTCGAGGCAGGACGACGATGAAGTGCTTGCCTAATTTCCGTGATTGTCGGAAATGTTTGTCTTACAGCAACCCGTTTATTTGTCTGTCTGTGTGCGTTTCAGGCGTGCAGATGTACGTGTGCAATAGGGAACACTACGGCTTCCTGCCCGTCCCGCTCAAAGCGCAACAAAATGTGGACGACGAAACAGAGAGTTTCATACACACCGTCTCAGAAGCTCTGAGTGAGTTTCCACTCTTAAAAACCCTTCACATGTTTACATTTTATTACTCATTGACCTCTTCACCTCTCCGGGTTGTTTCTCCTTCCTCTTGACCTCAACGACCTTTGGTGCTGGCGTCGTGTCGGTTCATGTCAACCCCTCTCCACCCTTTTGTTGCCTGCTTATCCCCACCCAGTTCGGTGATTTTCTAACACAGACCTTCTTGGTTTTTCCTCCCAGTTGAACACGACATGGAGCCGTCTCAGTACATCTACGCTCCGCCGTTACCCCCAGATCCAATGGACTTCAATGATGTAATTAAATAAGATATTTTATCGCCAGCCCTTACTTTTTATTTGTCAAACCTTTATTTTTCACTGTGGAATGAGTTTTTTTTGGGGGTGGATGTAAAACCGGTTTCCTGTCTCATTCTTTCTTTTTTCTTTTTTTTTTGTGTGCAATGTTTAGATTTTCCTGATTAACTTGAAACGCCGTCTGGACAGAAGAACCAGGATGTTGAAAACAATGGGCGCCATGGGCATTCGCCCCACTCTGATTGATGCAGTGGACGGGAAGTAGGTCACAAACACAACACGAATCTGAATCAGGAAATTAAAGGACCCTCTTAATACTGACTGAAATATCTGTAAAAACTGGAGTCTCAGCTGCTGCTTTCGTCTTTAATCTTGAGCTCGCTATATTTCCTGTCATTAAGTCCATCCTTCCTCTCCAACTTTGCATCCATTGCTTCCTGTTTGAGTTTTCCCCCCCTCTTCTTTGCAGACTTTAATCCTTTCTTAGAAATCTCCTAATCCCCCTGCCTCCTTTTTTTTCTTTGACAATCTGGGTTGCAAATTGTTTGCAGTGATTTCAGGATGATCAATTAAGTCATTTTTAATAATTTGGATTTTTTTGTATTCTTCTTATCGTCCCTGTTATTTTTCTTGCCTTTCTCTCAGAGCTCTAAATACATCCCAGCTGCAGGCACTGGGAATTGAGATGTTGCCAGGCTACAAGGATCCATATTCTGGTCGCGTCCTCACCAGAGGGGAGATTGGCTGCTTCCTGAGTCACCACTCTATATGGAAACAGGTGAGGGCAGGAGGATACGGCTTTTGTCTAAAGGAAAGGTCCAGAGTGAGCCAGGTCTGGATTTCTTTAAACACTTTGCTTGGACCAACATTTGAGCCCCTTTAGACGATGCATATGATGTGCGCTTGTGCTGAAATTCTCATCAATTATTTAATTATTGGGAGTGTTTTATAAAATTCAAACTCTTCACATAACCTGTAAAGAATTGTGGTGAAATGGTGACGGTTTGTGCTCAAGAAAGATCATTTCTTTCAATCTGTGAGACAAGTAGATGTCTGCAGATGCAGGTTAGCTTCAGACTGAAAGACAAACTTCTTTGCAAAAATCGCTAAGCATACTACTGAAGTTATGATTGCTTCTGCTTAAAATCCAATACACATCAACTTATAAGGGAAGGAGACATGAACAAAAATGTATAATTACGTAACATTTTGTGCTGAAGAATGTTAAAATAAGTCCTAAAAGTGTCCAGCATGACGGTGTACTGGTGACAATTGAGAAAAATGTATGTATTTACATTGTTACCCTAAGAAAGAATTGTGCAAAATTAAGTGCTAACAGAATTTTTAGAAGTTTTTTTTTTACATGCATTTTCTGTTTAAAAAGTACAAAATGTCAGACGATGCTGGGGGATGGTAATTTGGGAAAACTGACATTGCCCCTTTAAACACCAAGTGAAAGAAGAAAACCGAGTAAAAATTACTTTTCATTACCTTGTTTTTGTTCTCTGATCATTAGGTGGTTGATCGTGGCCTGCAGAAGGTTCTGGTTCTGGAGGACGATGTGAGGTTTGAGCCCAGGTTTAAACGAAGGCTTCAGGCCATCATGGAGGACATAGACAGAACCCAGCTGGACTGGGACCTCATGTAAGATCTTCTCCGGCTGCACAAATGAGCACCTCTGTGTGGATTGGTCCTTCTAAAAGCTAAACATACTCTGGCCTCCTTATTCCTCCTTCAGCTACGTGGGAAGAAAGCGAATGCAGGTGCAGCAGCCGGAGCATTCAGTGGAAGGTGTGGACAACCTGGTGGAAGCCGACTATTCCTACTGGACCCTGGCCTACGCTCTTTCACAACAAGGGGCCCGAAAGTTGTTGGCGGCACAACCTTTCACCAAGATGCTCCCTGTCGACGAATTTCTTCCCATCATGTTCAACAAACACCCCAAGTCAGTGTTTACGTTGTCTTCTCTGGTCTAAGATTAAAGCATAAACAGCACCTTGCAGAAGCATACCGTATTTTCCAGAGTATAGGCCGCACCTACAAATAAAAAAACAAACAAAAACTGGAAACGTATATATTTGCTGCACCGGGCTATAAGCCCTTGGTACGGCTGTTCTTGCTTTTCCATAAGGACGCAGCAGAGGGCCATGTCCTTAATCCGACTCTAACTCCGAACCGTGGTTTCGTTCACGCCGAGTTTAAGTGCAAGATCGAGACTCCTCAATTTAAAGGCTGCGTCATATGAGTGTGAAGAAAATTCTCTGTCATGCATGCTGTTAGCATGTGCTTGTTCTAAATTCAAATTAGCACTTTCTTCTTTGATTTCCAATTTTGACTTCCGATGATTCACTTCCTGCTAAAGAGCCCCCTGGTGGTTGAAGAAAAATCC
Source organism: Poeciliopsis turrubarensis (assembly GCA_010277015.1). Taxonomy (NCBI): domain Eukaryota; kingdom Metazoa; phylum Chordata; class Actinopteri; order Cyprinodontiformes; family Poeciliidae; genus Poeciliopsis; species Poeciliopsis turrubarensis. The sequence continues at coordinate 11,142,319 of VMRN01000008.1, read as the reverse complement.
ACGGAAAAGCCGCACCGGGCTATAAACCACATGGTTCAAAGCGTGGGGAAAAAGTAGCGGCTTATAGTCTGACAAATACAGTACATACAATTTGACCTTTTTGTCCTTCAATAAGCACAAACTTCAGCGTAGTTATATTTAGTTAAGACTTTGAAGTGAGAAAGTGACGCAAGGTAGCACATAACTGTGAAGCGGAAAGAAAACGATCCATGGTTTTTAAAGGTTTTCAAGTAAACATCTGAAAAATGTAAGTCTTGGTCAAGTTAATCGCTTCCATGCAAAAAAGCTGCGTGGTGGATCATTAATGCTGCATGTCAACATCAATGCATTTTCACCACAATGAAAGATGACAGTGCTGGTTGCAGCCTCATGCTGTGGGGATTATTTTCTTAAGTAAAGTGGATGACTCTTAATGTATCTGAATGAAAACCTGGCAGGTGCTGCTGGAGGTGGAACCAACAATCAGAATTACAATGGTTAGACCATTATAAGTCTGGTTAGAATGGCTTAATCAAAGTCCAGAAAACTTTAAAATCAAACATTCACAGACACTTTCCGTCCAGTCTGACACAAACTAGTTTGGAAAAAGAATGGCCATTCACACAGCCATCAACGTAAGGATGGCTGTGTGAATGGCATCTTCTAACTCCAGGTCATTATTATACCTTTTTTCAAGGAATAAAAGGTAATAACCTTGATAAGGTTTGTACCTTATCAAGGTACAAACCTGGTATCCCAAAATTCTTGAAGGCTTCATTGCGGTGAAAATTGCTTCTACAAATTATTTTCTTTGTAAACATTTAAAAACCATTCATCGTCTTCCTTCCACTTCAGTTCACGCAATATTCACATATTGCGTGAATTTCCAATAAAATATATAGAAATGTCGCAAAACGCAAAAATGCCCATGGGGTGAGAAGGTTTTGCACTCATGTGAGGGTAACTGAATGTAAAGAACGATAAAAACACATGAAAATTTTAATTTAGAGTCGCAACAGAGAAAAAACACAATGAATTTCAGACACAGAACAGACCAATAATCTGTTGGCACATGAAATCCATCAGGATTGTGTAAAATTATAATTAAAAAAAAACAAACTTTAAGCTTCAGGAACATGCGTCAATCATACTGCCTCTAAAAGAAGCAAGATCAGAAACAGACCTTTTGTTGCTACAAAAAGCAATAAAGTATTGCAGAACTACTAATTGAACATCATTACAGTAATTATCTATACATAGAAAAAACACACACACACAACCGAGTTCCTGGCCCGTGTGCGACTGTGTTACACTGTGGACGACGTGTAGCGTTTTAGTTTGTGGTAAACCGCAGCCTCCTTCATGTTCGGCTCCTGCTAGTGACTCTTTATACATCTGTGCTTCTCCAGTTTTCCCTTTCTGTCCAGCACAGCTTTCCTGCTCTCCTCTCCTCACACACACAGGGCACAGATTGTTCTGAGGGCTCTCCGTGCCTTACGGTGCCTCAAGCAGGACAAACAATGCCAACATTTTCTTCTCACTTCGAATCAAGGTTTTCCACTGGTGCCCTGCGTTCCTCTTCCTCTACCACCTTCCTCCTCCTTCCTCCTCAGTCATCTCCAACTCTCTCTTCTGTCTTTCTCCACACGTCCTCCGCGTTGCTCTAGATCTTTAAATCTGGGTTCTTCTCCGTTCTGGTCGAAAGCACAACTTCGCCATCGCCGTGTCACCCACTTTTCCTCCCCCTCTCTTTGAGGAATGTCGAGCAGCAGCGTGGCTCTTCCTGCCGGCTGGTGCAGAGGGACAAGATTCCCATTGATAGAGCTCTGAGCGTGGGGGCTGGTTTGAGATGAACCACGCATGTGCACGCGTGTGCATGTTTCAGTGTGTGTTTCAGTGTGTGTCTTTTGGTGTGTGCTTATAAATCACTTATAAATGACTAAATATAAAGTGTCTATTTATTTTCCGAAGGTATAGAAAATATGACACTAAGATGGAAAGAGTGTGAGGAGAATGTGCCACAAATACGTTTCGGTTTAGTCATTTATTAATTATTATTTTCACGTAGCTCACTTTTCATTCATAAATGCAAAGGCGACAGGAATCAAAAGCATTTTGGTGCAAAAGGCTTGATTGTGTGGAGGATGTGTGTGAGTGTGTTATTAGAGCTGAGCTACTCAGAGATCAGGGTTGGTGTAGTGACGTGTCACTTCTCAGTGCTCTCCTTGCGCTTCAGCTGCAACAAGGAACAACAATATAAAACATTTATTGTAGGCCTGCTAATCAAAACTTCTTATTTTTATTTTTTTTAATCCAACACCTGGTAATCATAAAGTTAGTCAATATTGTTAAATTGGAATCAATCTATGGTCTATTTTAAATGTTTTCTACTGATTTGTTTTTTTTTTACACTATGTTGGTTTGCTAAGAACATATTTAAAAACTTCAAATACGTCTTTGTTGTTTGTGCATAATCTGCAAAACAATAAATGGAGCCAGTTACTCCTCTGACAAGAACGGAAGTGAAATTCTGGATGAACTGAATGTTTTAGTCCTGATGAGTCAAGAGTTTTTCAAAATGGAGGAAGTGACCTTTTTGGGCTTGTGGCTGTTTGTCCTGAAACAGCGATGATAACAATATTACAGATTTGTTGCAATCTGTAATATTCTAAGAATGCACTGAAGTTTGTGTTTGTCATGCAAGAAATAGACACAAAGCTTAAGAGGGAATGAATAATATTGCAAATGGAGAACCCCAATAAAAATCCGAAAAAAAAAACTGAAGCAAGAAAAATCCCTGCTCACTCTTAAAAGGGTTTTTGGGGAAAATAAAAAACACTGAGACACTCTGTATCTTTCTCTTTTGATCACATTACTAATAAATTAATATCGTCCTCCGTTGGTTCTGTTTCTCGTGTCCTCCTCAGTGTTCAGTACATGTCCCATTTCGAGCCACGGGACCTGAAGGCCTTCTCCGTGGAGCCGCTGCTGCTCTACCCCACCCACTATACCGGCGAGCCGGGCTACATCAGCGACACCGAGACTTCCACCATCTGGGATGACGAGGACGTCGCCACAGACTGGGACCGGCAGCACGCCCGCAAGACGGCCCAGCAGGGCCGCATCCGACCCGTGGCGCAGAACAGCGTCACCGGAGACTCGCCGCCTCCTGCTGCCCGAGCCTCGCGCGACGAACTCTGATGAATTCGGACGAGAGACTCGGTGAACGTTCCGCATACACGCACTCCAAAGGGAAACTGGTGCTGACATACTGTACAGGCGTTCACGCCAATTGAAAACAGGTGGATTGCAGCAGAAATCAGACGAGCCTCGTATCTGCCGCCAGAGGAAGGGACAAGGCTCTCAGATTCTGGGACGAGGGCCAGCACGACTTTTACAAAGAACTTTATTTATTCTCCATGTGTCTCCTCGGTGCGTGTGGATCCAGTTCTGGCCTGAAAGACTTTACACACGCAAGTCGGCTAACAACATTTACATGATGTGAAAAGAAAGCAACGAAATCTTTTGTGAATTCAATTTTATGTTTCAAAAGGATTATTTTTATTTAAGCAGAACAGATGTGCGTCTAAGAGCCTGCGGCGGTATAAAAGAAACCTGCAGCTGGCCGGAAATGTTCATTTTCTTTTATTATTTTTTTCTCACAAAGCTGTGCATCAACATCTCTACTGTATTTATACTTAGTTTTGCTCGCCAGTTCCTATTTGTAATTCTTACAGTACTGAGCATGTGTAGGAGGACGGAGGCTGACGTTTTGTACCCCAGAGTAATTTTTCAGATGATGTCATGCAAACAGAAAAAAATAAAATAAAAATATGCAGCGGTTTCTTGCCAAGCAGCAGGGCAGCAGCAGATGCTTTTCATGGTTTAAAGGTTTTGTTGCAGGAGGAAGAGGATCTTTCAGAGCAGGCTGGTCCTGCTTGTTAATATTTCAGGACGTTGTTTTGTTGCCATAGACACAAACAAAGTTTTAATCAATTCTGTTGATCTTAAAACGTACGAGATTTTGGGTTCTTCTCCTGAACACAGGCTCTTCTTTGTTGGCTTGCGCTGCAGAGTTGGGAGCAATAAAACTTCTTCACTTCTTTATCTGCCTCCGCAGACTAAACAGGCAGATGTTATTTGTCTTTTTGCACCCTTTCGTGTTGTTGTTGTTGTACAGACGTGGCGGAGTGATTGAAGACGGTAAAAAAGAAAAAGGAAAAAAAAAAATCCTCCGTCAGCCAGATTAAAACTCTTGAGACAAATCACTTTTTCTTCTCTGCTGCGCTAACATAGTCATTAACTCTGTGTATATTATTGTTTAAAGAGTTTAGAACAACCATAACTTTCGTCTAAATGTTCCCATGACCTCCTGGGAATCTCCTATAATGAAGATAATGGGATTACACAGATGGCGGTAAAACACAATAAAAGCTTAGGGCCTCCCTGTTAATTTAAGGGTTTGAGCATGGATCGTGTCAGGAACAATCCGTCTTTGTGGTTTGCTGCCTCCTGGTGTTAGAGCAGTTCTGTGAAATATGTCACAGCTTTATGCTTCCTGTCCGCTGTGGGATTCTACTGGAGATGGAAGGAGAGCACAGACCCACAACTGAGGGGATTATGGGCCACATTTGCAGCTTCCTGCGAAAGTTCTCACACTCGTTCTGCGTTTTGCTCATTCTGTGCTGCTGCACCAAAGACTTGCTGGGATTTTATACCAAGAAACAAGATTCCCGACTTTCATTTTTAATTGGTCACAAATAAAAATCTGAGAAGCATTGGAGTCACTCCGATACCCAAACATGGATACGGTGGAACTGGTTGCTTTCACAAGTCACTTAATTAGCAAATGTGCAGAATTGTGAACATGTCGGTGTGAGTACAACTGTGCTGGTCTAAAATGTTCTCTATAAAATGGCGTTTTATAGAGAACACTGTTGAACACCCAGCTGAAGATCAGGAAACACATCAGAGAGTTTTGGAAACAAAAAAGTTCAGCAGACGTTTCAGTGAGTCGGTTTGCCACCAGCTATGTGTGACAGCCGGATCTAATTATACTTAAAACACAATCTGTGTCAAAAACTAACGCTGCTCACCACCCTGGACATACTGGCCCCACTGTGGAGCATAGTTGTGGCAGCGTCATGCTGTGGGGATTCCTTTCTTCTAAAAGCCCAGAAAGAAATGCAGAATTTGACAAAAGTTCACCTTCGAGCTGGACAGTGAGCCTATTTACATAATAAACATGTTCAAATTGTTTTTGTCAAAGTGACTCAGGGAGGCTGAGGTAAAAATTTTCAGATTAATATTTAGGTTAAAATGTCAATTTTAAGTTTCTTTCTGTTTGTAAGCTTTGAAAAAAATAAAAATAAAAGTTTGCAGCTGGATTATTTTAAAATGCAAAAAAGGTTCAGGGGTGTGAATACTTTTGTAGTAGTCTGTATACTTGGTGCAGAACAAGGGAGAAAAGTGATTTGATTTATTGATTGCTTTCAGCTGGGTTGATACAAGAGGTTTAAAAAAACAAAACATTTGGTTATGTTTAGACAAATAATCTGTTTTGAAAATACTGAGTGAAAATATATTAACTATCCTTCTATGTGTCCTGCTATGTTGTCATAAAGTTAATTTGTGTTGCTGTTCAGAACTATTTGTAAGTTTCTTCCTTTCAACCCTGGATTTAAGTGAACTTTTATGTCCTATGCTGCCATCTGCTGGCCAAAGATGAATTTTCCTCTGCTACTTCGGTTAAACATTAAATGAAGCTGTACAAGGGATACTCAACTTATAGATTTTTAAAGTGTGTTTCACTCAGTGTGTTATACATGTTACTAAATGTTATTTAGCATTGACTAATAAGACTTACAAGTTAAACATCAGTTCTACTTCATGTGCAGTTATGTTTAATTTACTTCCATCCGTAACTATGCACAATGCGATTCTTCCAATTTGATGCTTCTGTGGCCCGATTTCAGATAAGCATCAATAACTCTAAGGCTGCATGGTTATAAATTGGAAAAATGAGCAGAGTTTACAGAATATATAGGAGTAATAAGTCTGTAAATATTTAGCATACCTGAGTTTTACATCCGTATCGAAAGTCTTGTTGATGATCAACTTATGTTTTGTACTTCACCTGTAGAAACTTTGTTTAATTTGACAAAAAAAAAAAAAGTCATTTGAGCCATAGTTTGGGATTTAATGTAATAGCTGGTAATACAAACACTAACCCTTAAATTAAATAAATGTATGATTTATTCATAATCATACTTCTTGTTTACCAGTTCTTGTTTCAAACCTGGTTGATGGCATCTGGTGTTTTCCAGGGGCAGAAGAACCTGGCATCAGATTTTTAATTAGTTAAAGTTTTTATGTTCCAGCAGGCAGCAGTAAAGTTTATATTACTTTGAGAGATCATAAAATAATTCTGATGGAGGTTTGCAAAGGTTCACTGTAGTTAAAGATTAAATATTACTATCGTGCATCTCAAGCCAACAGCGTTGGCAGCAGACGAGTGTCACAAAGCTGAACTCCTGTGATGAGTTCAGAAAACAGCTTTGGACTAAATTTCTCCATTATCAGTGATAAACGCATCAGGAGCAAAATCATGTTGGGAGACATTTTATTTTCTGAGCTCAGACTTTAAATGCAATTAAGGACTTAAGAGTGTGCCTTTAATTATGTTTTTTAAATAAGAAAATATTTCCTAGTGTAAATAACTTCATATTGTTATTGTACCTTTCTTTTGTTTCAGGATTTTTTTTCCCCCTTTTGTGTTTCTTATATGTACAAGAAAGTAATACGTATTGGAGGATGTTATATATTGTAATGATTTACAAAAGGTAGGTTATTTTAATTTGGTTTAATTTGATGTGATGATTTCATCACAGAATCAGCTGTCTAATCACATTAATGTGTGTTTGAAGATCAATATGTTTTACTAGCATAAGAAGTTGTAGTGGATCAATACTGACTAGTTCCCTGCTTTAAAGTAATTTATCTGACTGGTTCCACTAACGTCTAAACAAAACTATGTTTGTTTCACTGTCCTTTATTGATTTCATTAATTTTTTTAATTTTGTGAAATTGTTTATTTGTTCTTTTTGTTTGATTTGTTTTGTTTGGCTAGTGTAGATACTTTACCATAACTATGCATGTAAACCGTGCGTTAGAGGATGTTAACTTGATATTTGTCAAGGGCTAGTCCCAGTTTTATCACAGGTAGATGTCTTGACCTCTACCTGACCTCTTTAAGGCAGGAAGCTTAAAGATTGACATTTAGTCAGTAATAATGTGATCTAGAAAAAAAAAAACAACCAACTTCACCATTGCTCTTGAAGCTGCTGAACTTAATAATGACTTCAAATTGCACATTTAACTTCAGAGTTCAAAGAAACTGATGTTTTCCCTTTTTAGGTGTTTAGTAAATGTGTCAAAGTTGCTATTTTTGTTTCATAAATGTTACATTCTTTGGCTGTTAGGATTTTGCTTTTCATTTGTGTTTGTGCACACCCACCAACTCATGAGGAACATTTAGAGAGAACAATCTTCCACACAATCATGTTTTTGGACTGTAGGGGTACCTGGAGAGAGCCAAGCGATGCGCAGAGAAAACATGCAAATACCTTACAGAAAGGCCAGAATTCACACCCAGAACCTTCTTGCTGCAGGGCAACAGCACAACAAACGACATCGTCATCCAGACAAAAAAGAAAGCAGTGAATTAATCACTTACAAGCCCCAAAGACTCTGATCAGCTCAAAAAAACAAAGGGAGAAAATTCTTCTATTATGTTACAAGAATTGTCAGGCTTACCAACAATTGTTAAAAACAGGAAATGTTTTTACCCGCTGAATAAATTAAGACTCGGGTTTTTCTACGTTTCTCAATGTTACTGCAAAAAGAGACTCAAATTTCTTTCAAGGCCTTTAAGACATCTCTTCAAGAATGCCCTCAAACATGGCCTGGGATGACCTGACCATGCAGATATGCATAAGTTTGAAAAAAATTTTAGGCAACAAAAGGAGAAGGAAATTATGGAAGAAACCCCCGCTCCCACCTTTCCCCTTGTTTTCACTTCTCTCTCAATCAGCGGTCAAGAGAAAGTGTTTGTTCTCTCTATCTGTGTCCTCTTCCTCCTGCTGATAATGAGTGACTCTTCAGCGTCAACAGGATCTTCTCAGACATCGACTGAGCGAATGAGAGTGTGCGCTTTAGCACAATAAGGCAGGGGAAGATTACAGCGCTGCAGCAATAGTTAGATCTCAGTAGTTTCAAGTGAATCTCGAAAATGTCATAAATGCTGGTCGCTTAGAGAAATAAACATGTCACCCTGGCGTTGGCCACCAGAGAGCATTAATGAGTTGATGATACTGCTTGGGAAGCACATTTCATTACGTAAAGTGTTTTCTTTTTATAACCTTGGACATAACACAGTTATGTATTGCCACTTTGTCTCACCTTTGTCATGTGCTTTCAGTGGTGTAAAGTGATTAAATACATACTTCTCCCATTTTACTGAACTTTAACATACTGAGCTTGCAATTTGATTTCCAAAATGCTGCTTCCAAGAACCGCCTGATGAAATGTGAAGAAAAATCTTTTAATTCTCGAGACTCCTTTAATAGTTTCATCAGTTTTTCTCTTTTCAATCAGCTTCTGTTATGTTGCCATAATAGAAATGACAACACAATAAGTAGTTGACAATAATTAATTGGATTTGTAAAAAAAAAAAAAAAAAAAACAACAAACAAAAACTATATAAAAACAATTACATCCAACTTTGTGTTTGTCTCTTACACAAAACACCAATAAAATATATTTGAATGTGTTACATATTGTAAATGGGGGAAAGACAGACAAAATTCACGTTTGTGTTGAAGAACTTCAGTGCATAATGTGTGTAAGAGAGCTTTGGCTTCCCAGCTGTGTAAACTGATGCTGGCCACCATAAAACTATCAGCATCTCACATATCAAGGGAGAGAAGGAAGACAAATCCAGAAGCACAGAGAAGTGTGAGAAGGGAAATATAAGATTTAACAAGACAGTCAAGAATTTTCTAATCTTGGTTCCTCCTGTTTTGTGAATACGCTTTAATAAATCCTATCTGGCATTTGAGTTCAGATCACTAAACAGGACAATACAACGTCAAGACTTTGGAAAACGAATCTCTCTGCAACGCTGAGGAAGCTGCTTGTGAAGAAAAGCTTCGCTGGAAGTCAAGTTGACAGGACAGCACGTCCACTCATCCTTCCTGCTCGTCATGTTCTCTTTCACTTCCAGCTCTCACACAGAGATTCATGGCAAAAAGACTCACTCACTTCCTCCGCTAACTTCAGCCGAGCCTGATTTATCCGGTTTGCTCAGAGAGGCATTTTGATGCTGTATGTGTTTTTTTTTTTGGGGGGGTTTTTTTTTTTTTTTTTGCTTGTTTGTTTTTTCATTCTCAATCTCAAACCACGAATCACAGCTCAATAAAAACATGGCTTGGCTTCGGTCTCATTAAATTTATGAGTAACATGTACACAGAGGAATTATGCCGGACTGAGCCACACGAATGTTGAGTCACAGCTGTTCGAGTCCCAGTGAGGCTACCTGGTGCCACGGCAGCGGATGTGTCAGCAGTTAATCTTAACAGCAATAAAACGATTGTCTAAAGTGATCACAAGTACAGTGACAAGAATAGAAACAAAAGCCCCGATGATTTGATTAATCACGTTTACATTTCTTTGTTAGACGTACAACTTGGAAAAAAAAAAAAAGAAACACAGTAATTCAACAGAGCAGAAAACTATCAAGAAGTTAATCTATTACAATAACTTAATTGACCAAGTGAATAAATTACACTGAATCATTGCAAACAGATTTCTTAAAGACTTTATTTTTTTCATTATAATGATTGCAGCACAGTAAAACAAAAATATTTAGAAGTTGATTTTTTTTAATACAGGTTTTTATTATTTTATCTCTCATGTTGTGTCATTTTATGTTTTTTATTTTATTTTATTACTTTGGGTGTACAGCACTTCAGTCAGCTGCTGTTGTTTTTGTTAATGTGTCATAGAAATAAATTGAATATTGACTTTTTTTTCAAGACTTTTTTAGATCTGACAAACCAGACTCATCATGATGCATATCCTTATGAGTTGAATATGACTGTGCATTGATAAACTCTGCAACTAAATTTCTAAATGTCTTAATTATCATTGTTATGACTCTACGCAGGAGGAACATAAACATTTTATTATTGAAGATAAATAGTAGCACACGTTTAACTAATACGCAGTTACACATTTTTACTAGTTTGCCACTAGTTTCTTTTACTAAGTTGAGAAGAAGTGTCTTGAATCAAACTTGTGACAACTGCTGGGCACAAGAAATCTGAAATGAAATGAGGTGAAACCATTCTCAGTTTGTATAATTTAAAGTATTTAGGACAACAACCTTAGTCTAACCAAACCCCTTTTTGTAATAGTGCGGCAAATGAATGCAGAGAAAATCTTAAACAGAAAGACTGGGAACATGCAAGACGTCTTGAACGGAGCAAACTGGAGCTTATGGAGGTTGTTTTGGAGGCAGCGTCTCTTTTGTGTGAGGGGAATCAACTTCGGTGCCGTAATAAGAACCAGCCAAGTGTAAAACACAGAAAAGAGGATTATCTGGGACCAGGCACCAGCTCCGAGTCTCTCCCACACACAAACACTTCAACACTCAGAAGACTCACCAGTTAATGTTGAACAAGGTATGATGAAAGTTGCTTCCTAATGTTGAAAGCGTTAGTATAAAATCAAACCTTGCATCCTGTTTTTGCGGTAAATAAACAGCCAGTAAAGAAACAGTAGAGCCAAACGAGTTATTTATTGCAAAAGCGCACGTTTTACAGCTCAGATCAATGAATGGAAGAGAATTTTAAAAAAGCAAAGGAGACGACGTCGGGTTTCAGTCCCCATAAGGTCGACATATGGAGCATGTAACTCCACACATGAGCTTTTTGCTCTCTCTTCATGATCGTTGCACATTTCTGACCTTTGTGCTGCCACAAAACTGTGCTGCTAATCAGACTCTAAATAATTAATAACTTTGTGAAGAAGCGTCACACCTAATGTACAGCCTCCTTCCTTTAGTCAATTGTCAGATAAGATCAGCTAATTTTTGTATAGGTTTTATTGGCTCTAGTGGCCTTTATGTGATAGTTAATTGACAGGAACGTGGGTAATGAGAGAAAGGAAAGACATGCGGCAAAGGTCACCAGGCTGGGAATCAAACCTGTGACAGCCACGTGGAGAACCAAGGCCTCCATAAGTGGGTTGTGCTTAACCCCTGCACCACCACAGCACACCCAAAATCAGCTCATTTTAATCAGGTTTGATTGCAAGAGCATATGTAAACGTCTCCCAACTCCTTTCATGAACCTAAACTCTGCTTGGTGGCTCAAAGTTTGATCAGCGATAGCTGAGCCAGCTCTCTTTTTAAGGCGTTAGCATTGTTGTTCATTCTTAGAAACTCTCCACTAACATCCTTCCCTCTGTCCCAGCTTTCCTGCCATTCTCTGCTTTTTTTTTCTTCACATTCACACTCTCCTTTGGTCCCGGGTCTGTTTTTTTTTTTTATTTCAAGGCAGGGAGGCAGGGCCACCGAGCTGTAACTCCTCCCCCTCTTGTGATGAACGCAGGAGGTGAAAACAGAAAGTGAGACAATAGACTTTAATCACTCGTGGTGTAGAGCTGTTGGCACACTGAACTCCATGTGTGGCGAGAAGTAAGAAGGAAAGAAAAAAAAAAAAAGAGAGTGAGACGAAGATTTAGAGAAACCCTTGCCAATCATCAGCAGCTACACTGACTTATCTGACAAGAAACTTGTTTGTCCCTCAGGATTTGCATCTTCTCCATCCTGGTTTCCAGCAAGTGAAGAAGACCAGAAGCTCATTCCACTCTGCCGTCAAGACTGCAGTATGCCTCGCCATCCCTGTCATCCCTGCCGCTGAAGCAGGTGGCCGCCATGATCTCCCACTGCCCTCTGGCCACCCTTCTGTCTCTGCCCATCAGCGCCCAGCTGAACCACAGCCCCGACCTGGACAGCACCTTACTGCTGGAGGGGGAGGGAGGTGTCACTCTGCAGAGGTACCAGCCTCGCTCCCCGGAGAGCAGCCCTCACCACTGGGTCAGTACCGCACTTGTTGTCCACGTAAACCAAGGACGATTGTGTCTGTTGAAATCTTGTTTCCATTTCTTGGAAAGCACAGATCCTTCCTGTCTCCTTAAACAATCTGGCAGACCTTACCAAGCTGCACGACTGCCTTGTGTTGTTGCTCGGTATGTGTGAGCTGTTGCAGCTTATGCTTTTTTTTTTATTGCTTTGCCTTTTGTTTGTGTTTGTTTATTTTTGTGTAGATGGGAAATTTCCTAGAACATGGGGAGTAAAGCATGAATATCTGAAAAAGAAGCTTGGAATTGAAAGCATTTAAAGATATGCGGTGAGGGTCAGCGAAATCAGCTGTGTTTGTAACTTCTTCAAGGTCTGTTTGGGGAGAAGAGCTCAGTGACTTTGAGAAAGTGAAGGACAGTGATGGGAAAAACAAAACAAAACAAAAAAAAACTACCAGCAGTCGTATCTTGCTCAGTTATAATAAAATTTGATTTAATTCACTCGAAAAACTGTAATTAACTGCATAAAAATCCGGAAGCAGCTGACTTGAGGTGGGGAGTTATCAGCCCATCTGTTGGCTCCTTCTTGATGACATTTTATGCATTGAACTGACAAGTCACAGCATAATTCACACTCTGCAGCAATTTTCAGTGGCACAGACTGAAGGACAGCTGGATTCTCATAAATCAGAGATTCATTTTTACCAAAACCGTCGCCTACATGTTACATGTTTTGTGTGTTTTGGTCGTCGCGTCTTGCTGACTGACTTCACTTTTTCTCCAATTCTATTCTCAGCATGATAAATGTTGACCGGTTGCCAAGATTAACATAAATGCTGCTAGTGCCACTTTCAGAGCTGTCACACATGCCTTTTTTAATACTTTAACAGAAATCAACTTGCGGAAGCACCAGATTATCTATAATTGTGTGCATGAACACACTGTTTTTCCATGACCACAGAGACTGTTGCTATGTGAAGAGGGTGAAAACTGCCTGAAGGTCTTTAATTCTTCTCTCATGAGTATCCTTTTGATTGAATTAATTAATTTTTGTAATATCCATGTAATTATCAGAGAAACAGCCTTTTCATGTCTAAAAGAAGAACCCTGCCTGCTTCACAGGCTGCCAAAACATCAGGCGGCCGATGATTAAATGTGTGATTTAAAATGTGATTCTAAAAAAATATTTTGGACTTTTGAAAAGTAAGAACTGCCCTCATGGGAAACAAGGCGGATTTGCTGATAAATTTAAATGTACCGTAGCAAACGTGATTGTTCTTAAAACGATCCACCATCACCAACTGAGACTCTGAGACTCGGCATCACAAAAAGCCCCGGAAACTGTGTGTCATTAAGTTGATACTGAAATATAATTATAATTATATTTTAGTTTTAAAATTGAACTCAGTCTTGACCTTTACAGAAAGATTTATTTATTTTTTTTTTTGTGACTTTTTTTACTTTGCGAACTAATGAGAGATTTTCTGACAAAAGGTTTATCAATACGTGTTAAAGAAGAAAGAAAGGAAAAGAGAAAGAAAGAAAGAAATCACCAAATCATAGTTTTCCAAACTTTACCCCCATTTTGCATCCAAGTTTTGCCATTCCATCTTTCCTACTTGCTATCTCCTTTTTGTCCTTTTTCATACCTATGTTCACTATTTATGGGTTTGTGTTTTACGTATTGTTGAGTATTGATGTGAATTATGAAGATAAATGCTCATAAAAATGCTCAAATCTCATTAAAATGTGTAGCGTTATCAGGAAACATTGTTTTGCCAAAGTATGCCGATTTGTTTTGCTTTCACAACCATTTGGACCAGTTTTCACAAAACATGACAGATCATGATGTCCGATCAATTCAAAATAACTCTGATGAAGTTCCCACTGGCAGCTAATGTTTATTGGAGTCACACAACCACATGTCGTTGCAGCAGGCTGATCAGAAAACTACAAATGGGCAGGAAAGATCCCTCTGCCAGGGACAAACTCAGACATTTGTCAGCATTGCCAGCTCCAAATTTTGTATTTTCCATTTTGCAGCTAAAACGTTGATGGGAGGGGAAGCTCTTTAAAACAGTTTGATGGTTTTGCACTCCTGAAACACGGCAGAGCTCAATCTGTAGTTCTTTCGCGCCTTCCTCAATTTGGATAGGCTCGCAGTCTCGCTGTGATGCGCATATAAGTGTTTTTTTAAGTTCGGTAGGTCATCCTCCTCGCTGCCTGTCTGACATCCTGGCCGAAATGCGACCCCACCACAGAGCCCTGTTTCCTCCAATTGTTTCAGGGGGTGATGAGAGTGGAGGTTAGCTGGCAGACACCCTCTGAAGGCTCAGATTTCTCGCATGAACTCTGCAGTTTTCACTGTGTCGACTTATCGTCGCCTCCTCAGCTGGAATGACGTTTTGACAGCATGATTATTGAGAGAGGGCTAAGCTCTTTCCATAAAGTTATGCAAGGACCCAACAGAGCTAATACATTAGCGCCGTTTGAAAAAAAATCCAACGCTCTTCTTCTCCATCAAATGGATCACATTTTGTGATTTAAAAAAAAAGACACGTTTATGAGTTTACCCTCTGCCCGGTGCTGACGCAGGTTACTTTGACTTTACAGGTGTCAGGTGTTTGCCGCCCTCCTCCCTTACCTTTGCCTCCTTGCAGCAGGTTATGAAACTGTGTGAGCGACAGGGCCAGCGACTTGCTCGAGTTTCCTCTCCGTAATCTCCACGCCGTGCTATTGGAGAAAAAGTGTTAAGTCCACAGTTCAGGTCAGAGACAAAGAGAAGAGTGCTGAGGTGTCAGTCATTATCAGAACCAATGTCGGTTCACACAAACTGCTGGATACATTGATTCAGCAACATGAAAACATGAAAGCGATGGGTTTTCCGATACCAGATGCGATGCAAATGACCAAATGTCCTGCCTCACACTTTTATCTTCATTTTAAAGCCTCAGAAGGTTTTTTTTTTTTACTACCCACTTAGAGGGCAGTGTAATTAAGCCACAAGCCCATCAATAAAAGCTCCAGCAGAGGGAATATCCCCTACCCCCTCAGCCCTGTTGGTGCATAACACCCAGCAGGGCAGTTCAACAACCTCAGCTGGCCTGTTAGCGGAAACACAGAAGTTACTTTATGCAAAGAAATTGAGGAGAAAGGAGAAGAAGGGGAATGACGGAGAAATTTTTGATGAGTCTGTGTTTTCCATTGAAAGAAAACAAGAAGGCTGAGTTGGCGCTCCTTCTTCCCCTTTTCTGTCTTGCTGCACCGGGAAGAGCACGTTTCATGCCGAAGCTTTGTGACGTCTCAGTGTTTCCAGTTCTGATGTTTTGGCTCTTTCTGCTTGTCATGTGTTTTGATGACTTCTCAATGATTTCAACACTCCAAACGGGGTTCATTCATCCGGATGCGACTGGCTTTCGTAACCTTTGACCTGGTTGTTTCTCAGTTTTGACACTAATACAATGAAGAATAATTGGGACCGTGTCAAAGTTAGGCAGAAACTTCCTTTTGGTCAACTCATTAGGCAAAACTATTTATACAACGTTACACTTTTCCGCATACTGCTGAGCAAACTTCACAGAAACTGTAAATTTGATTTATTTATTCTATTTTAGCCCAGTAGAAACGTCTTTTGTCTTTTCTGTGTGATTTTTAAGTTTCTGCCACTTCCAGTTACAGAACAATGTAATTCAGCTCCAGACACGACAATAAATCAGGAACATATTTTATTTTATCCTCTCAGTAAAAAGCTCAGTCAGATGAAGAACATCTGCAAACATCACTTTTTAAGTCTTGCAACAGATTCTCAGTTATATTTACAGATATGTTTCACCAGCTGCATCTGCCTTAATACAAACCACTGGCTGTATTTTTAGTGCTTAATCCATCAATCCATATCCCACCATTCAACTTTGACCAGTTTGCCTGCACCTCAGGAAGTGAAGCTTCCCCACAGCATAGTGCTGCCACCACCCTGTTTCACTGTGCAGGACGTGAGGATTTGTCATTTTTATAGAGCCACCATTATATGGTGATGTTCTGATCTGGGCGTTTTCTTTTTCTTTTTTGGTGAAAGAAATACGTAAAAGAACAGGAAGAAAACAAAAACTAACAAGAAAAATATCTCAAAAACATCAATGATAAATCAGTTTACTTTAATATCATCACAATATAACACTTTCAGCATGAATCACTTGAAGAAAGTCCATAAATTAGTTCCATAAAAAGACTGACAACCTGCATGTCTATATTTAAAAGCAATGGCTCATTCTATGTCAGTTTTGGCCAAAGTTATTTGAGGATGGTCCAAAGAGCCACGTGTGGGTCCGCAGCCGCAGGTTGCAGACCTCTGCAGTCTCTCCATCTTGACATGACGGACTGGAGGGTGTTTACTGGAAATGGAAGGATTTTCATTTTCAACCTAACCCTGGATTAAACATCTCCACTCATTCAGTTTTCTTTGCCGTCATGATGATCCTGATGTCACTAATGTTCTCCAATAAACCTCCGAGGCTTTCGCAGAACATGTGGATTTATTCTCATCATAAACAATCATCAGGTGGACTCTGTTTATTATTCTGGTGACTTCTGGAGGTAGCTGGTTGCGGCGGACTTCAATTAGATTTGACAACGTTTGCAAGGGATCCAAACATGTTGTGAAACAATCAAGGTCTTTTTTTTCTGAAAATCTCTGTTGCTTCTCATGTTTCAAACCGCCCCATTGGCAAAGCATGACCTTTTTAATCAGTCGAACACTTTAGATGCTGTTTATTCTCTTAAGTGACCTCCCGCTTGTAAAGCTGTCTCTGCGCCTGCAGCTCGGCAGAGGTCGCGATCCTGGACCTAATTAGTTCATATAACAGGTCTTGGTGTGAAAAGTCAATGCCGCTGACATTGTCGCTGTCGCCCCCATGTTGTCTCGGAGTAGCAACACAACAGCAGCTCGCTTAACTGGGGCAGAAATTTATTGCACCATATGGAAGTGCTAGTGCTCTTGATGGCCACATGCAACTAAGTGTATGTGTGTGTTGATAGCTACATAAAAGGATCTGGGTGCGTGCGTGTGAGTGTTGGGGTGGGGGGATTTATGGGTGGGTGTCCCCTCCCAAACACATGCACACACTTAATTCTCTCTTTTCCCGCTCAGGCAGCACATGCAGCTTTAGCCAGGACGCATGACTGGGATCAAGCTGCCGCTGCTCAATTTTTTTTTTCTCTTTGTGCTCAGGATTTGTGCTGTGCTCTTTTTAATGTGACTGGTCAGCATTCAGTCAGCGCCCATGTCAGCAGATGCCCATGAATAAAAAAACTGTCCCTGCGTCATGAAAAGGATGTAAACAGGACAAATACAGCGCCGGAAATCCAGCCTTGCATTAGTTTCATTTAGCTTTATATGCTGTTAAACTTTACAGTGTGTCACATTTTGGTCAACGCTATGGTAACGGCTGTGTTGTTGAAGCATGTTTCTGCGCCACAGTTGAATTACTGCCCTCTTTCCGTTGCATTACGGCCTCCGTGCTTGGCTGCAGTTTCATTTCCTACAGTGATCATGAGCCGAGTAAACAATCTGTGTGAGACTGCATCATAACATTAAAGAAAAACCCCAGAACTCCACAATGCTTAATCTTTAAAGAAGAAGAAAAAAAAATGTTTTAGGACGTTTCCTCTTGCTTCACTTGTGTGTTGCTGTGGTTTTCCGGTGTTTTGAGTTTGAGCGGCCATCGCTGGCTTGCTGCTCGTTTGATATTAGTGTGTTATTATTATTATTTTTTTATTTTTTTTTTGTTGCGAATGTGACAACTTCGGCTCTGCGTCTACTTGCCGAGCAACAGATGGTCCAGCTCTCATTAGCTGACGGGGTCAGACAGACAGACATCCAAGCCAGTTCAGGCCGATTCATTCCAGGCTTAGCGGGGCTTAGATTCAAGGGGGGTCAAGGCTCGAGGGCACATGTGGGGGAAGGGTTTTCTGGAACCGTTTAGTGTTTTCTTTTGTTGTTGTTGTTGTTTTTTTTGCCAATTCCTCTCAATACAAAAAAAAAAAAAAAAAAAACTTCTAAACTTATGACCATTTGAATCACCCTTGAATTCTCCTAGATTTTCAGCTCAAACAGAGTCTGAAAAACATGTTTTATTTCAGTTTTATTTAAACTCAACCTTATTTGGCAGCTGTGAGAATAATGCAACACCTGGAGTTAACGTTTTTCCTTTACGAGAGCTCGCATGTTGAGCTCGGAGGAGGAGCGGGAGAAGAAGAGGGGAGTCGCGGGTGGGAGGGGGGGGGGGGGGCTGTCTGCAGTTTTGGACTTTACTGGAAAGGAATGATGTCACCCAAGCAGAGACAGCTCAACAACAGCCCAGACAAAAGATCTAAGGGGAGTAATAGAGACGTGACATAAGAGAGCAGAGGAGTGAGAGAGGCAGGCTGAGCTTTAATGCAACTCCTTCGACAAAAGGTTCATTCGACCGAGACTGGAGCAGAAGGAAATAAAGGAGGACTCAAATCCAGATAGTCTCAACTTTTAATCTGCAGCGTTTTATTTGCTTCGTGCACTCTCACTGCCGCTGATTATCTTTCACTTAAATGCCCCGTTTCAGCTTTAATTGTCTCATTTGTAAGATCTGTGAAGCTGAAACATATCACTGCGACCCCGAGTTATAACTCCAGTGCTCTTTTTCTCTTCCCTCCCGGCCTGCTCTCACTAAAATCTCTGCTGACTCTGGATAAACACTTTGGCTCTTCAACTCTGCCCTCTGCTGGGAGGCATGCTTTAGAAACCCAAAGTCATCAACCACACGCAAACATTCGACCAAAAGCAAAAGCATCATGCATATTTCTTTGCACACACACACACACACACACGCAGACACACAGGATTCAAACAATTTGAAAGCAGAGAGTGTTTCAGGAGCGTTGCCTCATTTTGAGGTTTAATAGATTTCCCCTGACAGATACTCCCATTCTCTCTTACCGTGTCGCTTTCCTGTTTGAAATTAAGGAATGATTTGTTCTCTCCAAGGCAGGGAGAGATGGTCCAGTTGCGTCACTCTTGTCTTCCGGTCAGCATGGTTCTTCTCAGTTTCTGTTTGAGCTGTGAACTCCTCGGTCTCACACTCCCAAACTTGAGATAATATTCTTTCGAGCTAATCTTGACAGTGTTGCTGCACTTTATCTGATACATGACCCCCTTATCTCGTATATAAACAGAGATGCTACAAGCGCAGCTCAGGATTCTCACAGTTGCAGTCTATATCTTGCTGTCAAGCACTCCTCGCTTTCGCTGCTGCTCCCTGCTCTGCGCCTCTTTCGGGTCTCCTTTGCTTCCCCCTCACTGGTCAGTTTTCATGACCTCACTTCAGGCCAGCAGAAAGCCTCCCCAGCCAGTCAGGTATGAGGACAGCAGCCTCGCTGGAGTCAGGAGGCTGAGGGCAGGAAGCGGGAGATTTCCTGGAATGTGCGTTTTTTTTCCCCCCACTGTGGTGCAATAACAGCGCTCGCAGTGCTCCTCCTGTTTTTGTCCCCTTTCTGTGGGTGTTGTAGCTCACGGTGCTATCTGTGGAGCACAGGACAGCTTCGCTTGAGAGGCCGGATAATGGCAGGACTCCTTTAATGAGGAATTTTGAGAAAGGATCCGCTCTGGTCAAGGACTTTCCTGAGTAGAATTACGTCACTAGGCTTCCACAGAAAGGAAAACCTGGACAGGGAAATGGTCTGAATTACAATGCTGGATTACTGCTGGGGTTTAAACATCCAACCTCCCTGAACCCTTTGGCTTTTAGTAGTTGCAGTCAGACTAAAGCAAATTTTAGAGAGATATTGTATAATGTTGAATTGTCCGTCCACCCATTTTTATTGTAAAAAAGTGCTGAAGGAAGAGAATGGAGACAAAAAAAAGATATATATATATATTCAGCTATAAAGTTTCTAGTTTTAGTTTCACTAACCTTCTTCTAATTGTCTTCTAATTAATGACATTTTGGAGAGTCCCACAACCTTTAAACCTCAAAGACCTGAAGCTCATCCCCAAATATAAATAATCTAAACTATTAGGACAAATATTTTTGATGAAATGCAAATGAAATGATATGTATTTTTTTATTTTATGTTCCCATTTCAACACTGTGGTTTGATAAATGGTAAATAGCTTGTACTAACAAGTCCAGTGGAGCCCTAAACGTCTCGCATTACATCCAGTCATTCAACCTTTCGCTGTTAGTGGCGACACTGGATAGTAGCTATATCTGCCCTTACGCCAAAATGCATTAGCTGATCTTTTTTTATTTTTCTAATGTTTTCCTTTGGGTTTAACCAACCACATATTGCAACTCCAGTCTTTAATTAATTGATTGATTAAGAACTTTTTTTGGGTGGAGTATTTAACTATAGTCATTTATCTGCAGCAATCTGAAAGCAAATTGTCACTTGAAGAAAACATTTTGTTGTCAGAGACTCTGATTCAAACTATTTCAATCCTGACTATGTTAGCCTGTAAATTATTCTTTTTTTTTTTTTTTTTTTGTTTTGATTTGTTTTTATCTCTGGATCAAACATTTTGTTTCTCTATACAAATTGTTTCACCCGGGTATCCCCTTACGTCCCCACAAAATATTCCTGTGGTCTGGAACAGCTTACGGTCAGGAACTACAACACTGGTGATCAGAAGCAGACAATAGTTGTTCAGTTGAGAAGATAGCAAAAGTTTAAGTAGTCTTAAATTATACTATAAAAAAGTAGTTTTTGTGAGCTAATTTGGCTTTGAGTTTAAGGAACTGTAAATCCAGCTCCAGTTTTTAAGTGCTCCTGGTTTGAGCAGCAGCTAGCAAAAGATTTCTGTAAGTTGTGTGTAAAATATTAATTCATCTTAAGTCCTACATGTCAGAGAAGCTGAACCAATGCCTTACTCAACAATAGAAACTCATAATAACGAAAAAAGCAATAATAATTACCTAAAATCTGACGGCAAAAATCTTATGTAGCGCGTCATGAACCTGAGGAGAAAAGGCTATGTGTTGTTCCCAAGTTGAAGGATCCACACACTCTTGCGGTCATCCGTCACACACAGTCGCAGCCGTCACATTTGTCCAATGTCTTGTTTTCTGTGGACATGTGACATTAGTCCCGCTGTGAGACCAACACTCATAACCCCTGGGACTGGGCCGAAGGTCTCCTGGGGTCGCAACCTTCCCACTGCCCCTCTGGGCTTCCCAGAGTTCCCCAGACCCACGCGGACACCGGGGGCAACTTGGCCTGGGAATTGGACACAGGCCAGATTTGCAGTGCAACGAGGAATCAGAGAGAAGAGAAACTGACGCTGGTTGATCCCACACATGGAGAACGACTGACGGAGATGTACAGCAGGCTTTCCTGGCCTCTCGGCGACCTTTGAGTCAAGCTGTTTGGGAGTACTAGTGGCCACCTCGTGGGCACGAAGATGGGTGACGGTGCGTCATGGTCACCGACACTGAGTGTGACGTTTTGGTTGCGTACTGATGCGATGAAGGTCAAGGTGGAAGGGTATTCCGGTCCTACAAACTTAATATCAAAATTATAGACAATACATCAGAATGTAATTCAAACATTCACAACCTCAGATCAGTCAACTTGAGATAGTTTGGGTCACAGTGTGGGGAATCAGGAAACTTGATATAGACACACAGTGAATTAAAAGCGTCGCAGTAGTTCAATACTTTAAAATATAAAGCCGAATTTTTTTAAACTTAAGGCAACAGGAACAAAAACTGTCTCTCTTTTCCCCAGGAATTTTCCTTTCTCATTGATCAGCACATAATAAGTTTATGGGTCTACTTGCTCACATTTGCTTCATGTTTGCGATGCAAAAAGACCCCTCACAAGCGCAGAGCTTGATTCACATCTTCCCGTTTATTCACACAAGTGGGCCGTTTGAGTACGTGTGGAGACACATTCACAGTGGAACAGTACTGCCCGTTCTGACACACTAAACCCATTCTCCTCTGCTGCCATCGACAATGCACAGTACCAGTGACGGCATCCGCCGCTTTCCTTGTATTGTCCCACGCAGGGGCCGAGGGGCTGCAGATGTTTCACACACAAGGCGGCTGTTTTGTGGAAGATGATCATCTATATGCATATTATTTGCACCATTTGTGTTTGAAACGTCAACTTAAACCGAGGGTGCGGTAGAGTTGAACTGTTACTTCAACAGGCAAAACATTATGAATAATGTCTCATTCACCAGGGTCTGCAACTACTTTTAACTCTCAATAGTCTGATATTAAATTAGCTGCAAAAGCAAGGAAGGCTTTTTGTAGTGTGGGTGTCTCTCTTTTCATGAAAAGCACTACTACTACTACTGTGCACAACAGCTTCAGCATGGAGAGACTGTTGATGGGATAAATAAAGGCACAGGAAGAGGTCATTATTCATCATAACTTGAGCATTATCTGCATCATCAGGTCTGACACAGGCTGCATTACATTATTATTTTTCTTTTTTCTTTTTTTTTTTTGCTTTTATTTATATATTATTGATTTTCAACTACTTTTGTTCCATGATCCAGGCTCAGCTTCCAACAGCAATGAGACAATGCAAAAATGATTTACTGATTGACATTGTGTTTTCCCCCTCATTCTCCATTCTCCCCCTTTTTTTTTTTTTTAATAAATAGACAGAGAGGAAAATCCAAATGATTGGACGCGAGCATTTCCTTCTAACTCGCGAAGAAGCAGGTTTTCTGTTCCCAGTGAAACTGCGCAAACACAAATCACAGCCCTGCAGCTCCGAGTGCGCACATTGTTGTCAGTTTGATGAAAGTCAGACAAAAAAAAAAAAAAAAAAGGAGGCGGAGTTTCAACGGGACTGTTGTGAGTAGAGCAGCAGCAGCAGGAGGAGGAGGTCATTCAGTGGGAGAAGGGAGTGCTTGCTGACAGACCGGAGAAGCAGGACTCTGACTTCAGAGAGAGAAACGTGTGGAGGAATAAAAACACTTTTAAAGGATCTTTATTTGGAAAAAAAAAAAAAAAGGAGCACTTTTTTTTTTTTTTTTCTTTTTCCTTTTTCCTTTTTACCCCTTCCTGATTGGATTATTCTGGAGCGCTGATGCTGTCCCCGGACCATGAAAGAAACGCTAACCATGAAGTTTGCCTGGAAAACTAAAATGGTAAAAAAAAAAAAACAAAACAAAACAAAACAAGACAAACAAGAAAAAAAAACAGAGGCTGCATTAGCTTTTCAGTCTGTGTGGTGTTATGTGCGGTTTAGAAAGCAGGGGGGGAGTTGGGTTAGGTTATAGAGTTGGTGGTTTAGGGGAGGAGGAGGAGGAGGAGGAGGAAGGGCGCTTATGCTCGGGAAAGCTGTTGATAACGGGAGAAAGAAGAAAGAGGAGGAGGAGGAAGAGAGTGAATATGGAGGGGCAGGGGGGGAAGCTGAACACTTTTGCTTTTATTGTGCTTTAAACCCAGTTTAACCCACTTAGCGCTGCTGCGTAAAAACGAGGCGCAGACTTCGGAAAAAAAGCGACCTCTGATATAGCCTAAAACCCTCGACCCGTCTGCTGACGCCTGCACAATGATGGACATGAAAACTTTTGTTTTGGGGGCTCCACAGAGTGACAGAGACAGGGAACAATTGGCGCAGCCCCCAGGGGCCAAAAGCAGCCTCTCCACAGGTCCCAGCTGCGTCCTGGAAAGAATAACATGCAGGAGATCTGCGCCGCAGATTTGACACTGTTGTTTTATTGTGGGTGTTGTCTCAAACCATCTGATGATGACGGGTCGCTGTTTTTGAGAAGGGATGCTAACGTGTACCTCTCTGCAGCATTTGTGTTTCTTCCGGGGGGAGATCCGATGACATGTCCGGATTTTTCAAGCGAGGTCCTCTGATTCAGTTATAAACAGAAAAAAATATATATATCTTATCTGCATTATAACTCCCTCGGTGTGTTCATTTAGTGAAAATAGAGTTTTGATGAACCTGGAAGTTGACAGCTAACAACTAGAATGACTAAGATCAAATCTGACTTTTACAACCGTGAAAACATTTGTATTTTTTTTTTAAATAAACTATTACAGTTGCATTGAATTTACTTATAAGCCTACAAACCTTTGCCTCAATGTTAGCTGGAGGTTGTGCACCATCACTGATGCTCCTGTGTGAAACAACAACTGAAAATGACCAATGTAAAACATTTTTAGTAAGAATAATTTTCTGACATGAAATAAAGTGGTGTAAATATACCATAAATAAAGTTTATATCACCACTTTACACACACACACACACACACACACATGAATTTTTCACCTCATCCCTTATGGTTTGTTTCTGGTGCATGTTGCGTACAGGATGACTTTTTGTGACGCGCCACAAATAACAGCCACGGTGTTTAAGTATTACGTGCTTTCTTTGTAAATAACCGCCAACCTTGAGAGTGATTTAAAAGTTTGCATAAAAGTCTTGGCATAGAGGGCGTTTTTGAATCGTTTTCAGAAGTCAGTCTTCACCACTCTCAACTTTTGAGTTCAGCTTATCTAGATTAATGATGTGATATCTTTATGCTTTCAAGATGAATTTTATGAGAACAGCGAGAACGTCCCCTGAAGGCAGAATTACAATTTCAGGGTAGCAGCTGCTTGTTCAGCATCCAACATGGCTGCTGTGCATATAAAAAGTAGCAAATGCTGCAGGTAGCCGCTATTTATTAGCACTTAGTTTCTCATTAAACCACGAACACACATAGTGCTACATAGTATCTCTTCATCAGCACGTTCTTTTAATGTTTGAGTGTATGAAATAGACATAAATATTCATTTTCTTATTTCCATTTTTATTTGTAGTCAATGCTGAAGGAAATGGCAATCCCGCTCGCTAGAAAATGCTGGAATCGAGCTCAGATTCAAGCTCCAACTCCAAAGACAAATCAAACCCACCATTACACTAAATTAAGTCACCAGGAGAGTTAAGTCATAACTGTTCGACACTATCCTTCTTTCTCTAACAAGGAGCTCACCTCTCTTTTGGGATGGATCACTTGCACCGTCTGTGAACTCTGTCTACAATGTCGCTGTTGTCAAATAACTTCACGTGTAAATGGAAATGTTTTGGTTTTTATTTGCATTCAAAATTCCAGGAATGCTGCCTCAAAAATGAGCCTTCAAACATGTCGCACCAAAACACACCTCCATCATGAAAAAACAGATGGTGTGTGTGCGTGTGTGTGTGTGTGTGTGTGTGCAGGACTGTGAGCTCAGCGGCATTAAGACCTCCCGCTATTGTTTTGGGAGTGAGCGGACTGCGTGAGTCATCCACTGATGTATTTATCTGTCCCTGTGCCAGTCGGCCGGACAGCCAGAAGCGGGTCGGGGCAGTCGCGAGGGCGGGACGTATTTCTGACTGTCAGACGAGAAGCAGATTGTGTGTTTCCAAATCATTCGTACTTTTTCTCTTATCTTTTTTTTTTTTGTGTGTGTGTGTGTGTGTCTGCTTTTTCACTTTCACATCCCCATGTCTCTGTTAAAACCCAAACACAGCTCCTCCTAGACCGACCATTGAGCCTGTTCATGGCAACATTGACCCTTGATCCCTTTACCCGCTGGCCCTCTGTTTGGAGAGTAGAAGTGGACTTTGCCATGGAGCTGTATAAATGGGAGCGGGAAGGATCTTGGCTGGTGTTGTCTTTGTATTCTTAAGGATTTCTCCAGAAAGTGCAGCGAGCTGATTGTTTATATCTGGCCAGTGCTTCTCCTTCGTAGCCAGCCCTGCCTTTGTTTTTGTCTCTGTGTGCTGATGCCTCAGCAGATCTCTCTCCAAGCAGGAGTTTTGCATTATGACTCCGCTCTGCTCGCTTTGTTTGCTTATGCACTCTCGTGTTTGGAAGTAATTCACATGGAGATACAAACATATCATTCTTTGGCGACAAAACCAGAACAAATCTATGTAGTCTTAGCGCTCTTTTCTTTCAGCGCACATTCGCGACCACGCTCCTTTGAGCTTCGCCAAACAGGCGTCTGCGTTGGAAAAGAGGAAAAGTGAGAATCTAGGTGTTTGTTCTGGAGAATTTGCTCGCTTCGCCTGTTATCTTCTGCCTGTCTGAGCTCTGAGAAAGCAATCCAAGCCAGATTTCAACTCCAGAGACAGGCGGTGAAAGAGATGGATGTGGAATAAAAGAGGGAGTAAAGGAAAAGGGAGGGAGGCCTGGCAGGCTGCTGCACTGGTGGGGGCTGGGGGGAGTGTGGTCCTTCTTTATATTTTACTGCACACCTCTCTCCCTACTTCGTTTCACTTTATGTTGTGGTTGTTTTTTGTGTGTGTGTGTGTGTTCAACCTTCTTCTTCTTTTTCCTGCACCAGTCTCTAAAAAGTCAATTCCTGTTTATTTGTTGCTGTTTTTTAAGTCATTGCATTGACTTTTGTGCAAGTGAGGCTGCTGCTGCTGCTGCTGCTTACTGGAAGCTGTTTTATCTCTTAATCCTCAATAGGAGGTCTCTCCTCTCCTGCAAGAGGTTCAATAATAGTTTTCCTCTTCTTTTCAGAGCTCAGTGCAGGACTGGGGGGAGGAAGTTGAGGAAGGAGCCGTCTACAATGTGACACTGAAGAGGGTTCAGATTCAACAGGCGGCCAACAAGGGAGCAAGATGGCTGGGGGTGAGTCTGACATGAGGGGCTGCACCTGGTCAAGCTTTTCCAGTGTCGGGTCAAGTCGTGCCTTTACCATTTTATGTGGCCATTTTGTTCCCCCTTGCATTCATTTTGCACCCGAATCAGTTTTTTTTTTTTGGTAATTTTGATAAATCCAAAAATTCACATATATCATAAATTGTTCAGATCTCGTAAATTTAATTGTATGTCATTTTCTGAAGATACTTTTGTTTTAATGTGGTTCCGATGCCAATTTGTGACAGTTAACTCTTGCACAACACGAGCGCTTATGACCCCTGACCCAAAGGAAACTTTATGCTTTATTGGAGTCTCAAAATCACCTAACCAACAGAAATCAGCTTCTCTTTCTCTGTAAATAGAAAAAGAAAGAAAAAGAGGCATGAAATTCCCTCTCTTCTGTATAATTTAATCTTTCTGTGTAATATATCTTTCTGTTAAACCCTTTTCCCATTTATTTTGGCTCCGCTTTTCCAGTCGACTCTTATGAAACATGACAGCTCACGACCTCCTATGAAGTCATGACATCTCTGAGTGACCTTCTGCTAATACCTATACTGCAGTCATATTCCCACTTTTCTTTACAGTAGGCTGTAACTAGATCATAAAAATATGACCTTATATAATCGGTTGTGAGCGCAGGCTCAAAACAAACCTACCCTCCTGATGCTTTTCTTCCTTCCCGGCTTTCTGCTGCAAAAAAAATTGTTTTATTTTTTTTGGTATGTTGAAACTGCCATAAGTTTGATTATATACAGATGGTTTGTTGAAGCTATTTGTTGTTGAGTTTAAAACCAGAACGCCTCGACTGACCCTTTTTGTTTAAATCAGCCGTTTGACACCACCGTTATTGTTTTAACGTTTTAAGCCTGCTTAACTTAGGCAACACCTTTCAGCTGCTGGCTGAAAGAAAAAAGCAAAAAAAAAAAAAAAAAAAAGCAACAGTTTCACTCGACTTGGACTGTTTTGCTAGAGCATGTGATTTCCTGACTTTTCCAGCTGCTGGTAAAGCTGCTTGTTTCTCCACATGGGGAAGCGCGTTCTACCAAATGCTGGCACGGAGGAAAAAAACAGAGTATTAAACGCTTCTCCAGAGAATATGAGGCATTACTGTTTTCCTCTGCTATTATGCCCTGCATAATAAGATGCTCTGGGCTGTATTATTATGCAGAATAGAGGGGACAAATTATAGGGCATTAGCTTGCTTTAGACGTTTTCACAGAGTTTCTGTTTGACATAAATCAGTCTTGTATTTTGTCCTGTTTGTGTGTTTTGTTTTTTTTTTTTCTTTTTTTGTATGGGGCATGTTGGGGAACTTGTTGAGTAAGCTGCACAATAACACAAAAGCCCTGCGGCTATAAGGGCCTATTGATGTATTGACAGTGGCGTGAGGCACCGACTGTGCTCCAGCTAATTAAAATAAAGTGAATGTTTTGATCAGTGCCAGCTACCGACCCCGGAAAGCAGGAGAAAATTCCAGCTGACCCATCGGAACGCTCCCTGGAAGTTATTGATTGTCAGCGAAGGAGAAAGCAGCTCCAACGAGTTCGGTTGTATTTACAGGAAATCAAATTGGCAAATCTCCGTTTATTTTTATGCACTGCGATTTGTGACGTTCCAAGACTCTGTGTGACCCAACTCAACTCGCACAGATAGAAATCTTGTTACGTGTTTAGGCTCTTATCAGAGGGGAGTGGTGGGAGAAGTTTGCTCTGCCGCTGTCCTCCTCTGTGTCTGGAGGGCCGGTGGAGGAGGGGCTTCACTGTGATTAAAAGCAGATTGGAGCGTTTCCTGTAGCAGCGCGTTAACTTCACCAAGGTCTCTCTCCTCTCGGTGCTCATGTGTGCTGCCCTCCCACAGTCTCTCCCTGCCTGTTTTTCACTCGATTCCCCTTCGGACACAATAGTCGGACACATCTGGAGAAACCGGGATTAAAAATAGGTCACGGCTGTCGTTGCTGTTTCCTCCTCATTCTTTGGTTCTCAGAGATGGATTGATTTTTATCTCAGACTGTAATTTATAACCTTGTGTCTTATTAACAACTCGTGTCCTTGTTTTTCTGAACACGACAGAAAAATATGTCATGAGTAGAACTCGCAACCAGAAAATGCACTGTTTCCTATAGTGCTAAATTTAGACAGTGTCATTAATGTCTGGGGCACTGTAGTACAGAGCATGCTAATAAATAAAAACACATAAAAGTATTTCATTAAATGCTCCAGATATCAGCACAATATGTAACAGTAGTATTATAATAATTTGTTGAGAGATCATGCAAGCCCTTGAAAGTGTTTAATTTTATCTTTGCACTTATTGGTCCAAAGATAAAGGGATGGTTATTCATCCATTTGCTGGTTTCTGCCACAATTTGAAATTGTTTTGCTGCCATTTTGTACACATTTTAACCACAACATACACATTTGTTTTCCTTTGAACTTCGGCATCTTCATATGCAGCATAAAAATGATCTTGAAAATGTCAAAATGAGAATTATTGATAAATGTAATGGTTCCTGATATTGCTAGAAATTTTTATTGATTAAACTTTTCTTGGTTTTGTCAAAAGGAATGTGAAACATGACCTCCGATTTAAGTCAAAATAACTCGATTAAGTTACCTCCAGCTGGTAGATGTTTTCATTGGAGTCCTTTTACCGCATTTGCTTCCAGTCGACTATGAGAAAACTATTAAAAATCGCTTTACATCTGTGACTCTGGACGGTGTGAGACGTCCTCCGGGTTAAAAAGGGATGAATGGTTGGTACAAAACGTCCTTTGATTCAACTTTGAAGCCAAAAAAGGAGGGGAAAGACCTGCACTTCACTTTACTTCAGCATAATTTGGGGGGTTTTTTTTCATCAATTTCTTTTGCATAATTTATTTAATGTTACATTTTAGTCATTTTAATTATCTATCTTAAGACAAATAATTGCATGTTTTATTAATATGTGTATTGATTTCTTTCACATCCTTCTTCGCTTTCTTTCTTTCATTATGACTTTTTGTTTATTTATTTTTTTCTTTTCACATCGGTATCCTTATATGGTGAAAAATCTCCTTCAGTCTTTAAGCTCTGTTACAAAAATGAGCAGGTTTGGAGATAAGCGGATAAAATTAGAAATCTAAAATGTCCACAAAAACTATTGGCATTAAGGTTACAAATTCAGACCGTTTGTTGGAGTTTTCCTGCAGAAAATAATAAATGATTCAACCTAAAGTCAAATTTTCTGACATACTTGCTCCATCTGAGTGTGTTCTGGCGCAGCAGTCTGAAGGTGTGTGTTTGTGTTTAGGCGGAGGGCGATCGCCTGCCTCCCGGCCACACGGTGAGCCAGCTGGAAACCTGCAAAATCCGCAGCATCCGCGCCGGGACGCTGGAGCGCCTGGTGGAGACGTTGCTAACGGCTTTCGGAGACAACGACCTCACCTACACCTCCATCTTCCTCTCCACCTACAGAGCCTTTGCCAGCACCCAGACTGTCCTGCAGCTGCTGCTGGACAGGTATTCTGGCCGGATACATTTTCTTCATTTTTTTAATCTACATTAAAAAAAATTAAGAATATGATATACATGACCTACATGATTGTGAATGGCAGCAAGTTTACATTGATTTTTTTGTTTTGTTTATTCTCTGGCAGGTATGGGAGTGTGGAAGAAAATGATCAGGAAGGCACTGAAAGCAGCGAAGCCATCAGAAAGTGAGACTCAGTTTTAATACGTCACAGTCAGTTCCAGTTGAGCTCCTGTTGGCGTCGGTCACTAATTACGCACGTCCGTCTCTGTGCACCGACAGCGCCCTGGCTTCCGTCCTGCGTGCCTGGTTGGACCAGTGTCCCGAGGACTTCCAGGAGCCTCCGGACTACCCCTGCCTCCACAGGCTGATGGAGTACCTGCGCAAAGCTCTACCCGGTTCAGAGGCTCTCCGACATGCCGAGGGTCTGCTGGAGCAGCTGCAGGGTCAGGCCAACATGGACGAAACAGATGGTATCAGTGTTTTTTTGTTTTTTTTTTTGTTTAGTTTTTTTTTCCAATTATGTGTAATTTCCTCTCTGTTTTTCATTAATTTATTTGGAGTCTAATAATTTATCTATTTTTTTGTCTGTTTTTAGTTGGTTTCCAGGGAAACAGCTCCTTCTGCCTGGGGGAGGAAGAAGAGGTGGAAATCGAGGTCCAGGAGGACTTCCTGTCATTTGAGGCCGACCTGGTGGCCGAGCAGCTGACCTACATGGACGCGGTAAGAGGAGGGAGAGGAAATGGAAACATTGCACATGTATGTGATGCTTTTCCTCTGAAATATCCCTCCAGTTACAGCCATCGTTAGAGGAGGCCGCTGGATGTTTTCTGAACAACATAATCAGAAAAATTCTGAAATATTTTAATGTAATGAGCCCACAAGAAAACTTTGGAATTTCATACATTCGTTTAAAATCAAATACTTTGACAAAAAAAAATTGATTGATGGATGTACCCTAGTCAGAGAAGCTCATTTTATTAAGCAGATCTGAAAAATTTTCGTTACCATTTATGAAACCAGATGAGGAAAATTTAATTAAAAAGCCTCACAGAAACGTATCTTGTTCAGATATTTTTTCATTTTTCTTAAAAAATAAGAAAATGCTTTTTTATGTTAAGTTTTGCTTGTCTTTCAATTGTTGGTCCATTTTCACATACTTTCCCGCCGACTCTTTGATACCTCACTTTGACAAGTAAAAGTAATTGAATAAAAACTTTGAGACTTGACAAAAACAAAGGAACAGCAAAGGGAAATGTTAGAAACTTGTTCAAATGCCTTTGTAATCTCATCTGCACTAGTTGTATAAGCAAAGGTTGAACTGTTAGAGCACAAAATCTCCATTAGTACCACCTATACTGGTTAATTTGTGTTCATATCTATTGAGAAATTACTCAAGCTACTTGAACTTATGATGCTCTTGTATGAAAATTCAGCTACTTCTGTGCCAGACTCACAGCACCTCCGGCTACACTCAGCACCAGTTTCTGTATCTTTTCTTTCCAGCTGTTGTTTAAGAAGGTCGTCCCCCACCACTGCCTGGGCTCCATCTGGTCCCAGAGGGACAAGAAGGACAGCAAGCACAGCGCTCCCACCATCCGCGCGACCATTACCCAGTTCAACGCCATCGCTGCCTGCGTGGTGAACACGGTGCTAAAGCACAGACAGCTCAGACCCCATGTCAGGGCCAGGGTCATTCAGCGTTGGATAGACATCGCCCAGGTCAGGAAAAGTCCCAGAAGCATCCCAGATATATCCCAGATACAGACTATCAGTCTATCCTAGTTGCGAGCCATGTTGTGACTGTTTGTTTGGTGTCTCGGCGCAGGAGTGCAGGATACGCAAAAACTTTTCGTCCCTAAGAGCCATTGTGTCGGCACTGCAGTCCAACCCTTTGTACAGATTGAAAAGAGTATGGGCTTGTGTTCACAAGTAAGCATTCAGACTCTCAAGTGTGCACAATAATCTAAACAAACCGGACTTTTGGCAGAACTTCCTGGGAGCAAGTTACTGCGTTTTTTTTTTTGTTTTGTTTGTTTGTTCTGTTTTTTTTTTTGTTTTTTTTTGGCACATGTAGTTTAGCACCTGTTTCTGATCCTGTTTGCTGAAATAAGCCTGTGTTTTGATGCAGAGACAGCATGCAGACATTTGAGGAGCTCTCAGACATTTTCTCTGACCACAACAACTACCTGACCAGCAGAGAGCTGCTCATGAGGGTAAGTCGGACCTCGGTTGCCTCCCACCGACCCAGCTAAATCCCAAAATGCTAAATCCTATTTAACTGGCGTCAAACTTCAGGTGAAAACCTTTTTCTGGTTTTTCATTCATTCACAGGAAGGTACTTCAAAGTTTGCCAGTTTGGAGAGCTGTGCCAAAGATCACCAAAAGCGCACCCACAAGAGACTGCAGCTGCAGAAGGAAATGGTGAGAGAATCCCTGGTGAAGTTCAGAAACAACAACCAGACAGATGGATTTTTTTTTTTCTTCCCCCTTTTCAAAAGCGGCTGACACGAAAAGAAAAATGCAAACAACACATTCCTCCTGAGCAATGTAGTGAATGGAGAATTCTTGCCTCTCCAGGATGCTGAAGCCACATACTTGGCTTTGTTTATCCAATGCACTGTGTGCTGTATGCACATTAAGTCGGGGCTGTAATTTACGGGGCTGCCTCGCCATCTGTCAACAGCTCTGTCTAAATTAAAGCAGCAAGCAGCAAAATCTAAAATGTCCAGCATCATCTGGGAGAGAGCTAAGAAAGAAGACTAATGCGCCGTTACAGAAGCCACAAATTGCTTTGTCTGTTCACTTTCTACAAATTTGTCAAATTTGAGAGTTTTTTTTTCTCTCAAATATTAGAAATACATATAGCCAATATTATAAGATCTAAAGCAATATCTTATTTACTAATAAAGTGACCAAAACTAAATAACTAAATAAATAATTTCTCCACAGGGCGCGATGCAAGGGACAATACCGTACTTGGGGACGTTTCTGACTGATCTAACCATGCTGGACACAGCCCTGCCAGACATTGTGGAGGTAAATAAAAAAAAAAAAAAAAAAAAGCAGCAGCAGCTTTAGGCCCTCGTCTGTTTGCTGTGAGTGAACAGAACCTTGCAGAAGTCATGTTGATGCCCGTGTTGCTGGCGTCGTCTGCATGCTCCACCTAATGCTGTTAGTCTGAGCGGTCGCCGGTATGTGATGCCCCCACGGTCTGACTGTACCCTCTCTGTGTCTTTGTGTCCACAGGGGGGCCTGATCAACTTTGAGAAGAGACGCAGGGTGAGGGATCCTCCTATTCATTGGCTGACATGAAGGATCCAAATGGCTTTTCTGATGTGAGGCATTTGATGACCGTCCCTCTGTCCTTCTGTCTCTGCAGGAGTTTGAGGTGATCGCCCAGATCAAGCTGCTCCAGTCGGCCTGTAACAGCTACTGCCTGACTGCAGACCCAGCCTTCCTCCGCTGGTTCAAGAACCAACCTCAACTCAGTGAGGAGGAGAGGTACTGCTGCTGTTCTCTCATTCTGTCTCGTCTCCTAAACGTGTCAACAATCAAATTATCGTCTGTTGGACCTATTGTTCATGCTCAAAAACACTCAATAAGCTTCTTTCTCTCTACCATTTCTCCACTCCTCTGATCGATTGTGTTGATTTTGTCTTTTGTGCCTCGCAGCGCACGTGGCTTATAAAAGTTTTATGATATTCAAGGTTTACTGCTCTGTCTTACAGCTACGCCTTGTCTTGTGAGATCGAAGGGCTTGGCGACAGCAGCCCGACTTTACCCAAACCTCGAAAGAGCATGGTGAAGAGAATCAGCCTGTGAGTTCACTCACAAAACAGATGAATGACCAAATTTCTGAGGGGGCTTACAGTCACAACGAAGCAAATCTTTCTTTTAACCCAACATATAACTCCCATTTCTCCACTGGGCAGATTGTTTCTCGGGCCAGACAGCAGCACAGCCAGTTCACCAGTCAGAGAGACGCCGCGTTCGCCTCCTACTGGCAGCTCGGGAGAAAGCATGGACTCGGTCAGCGTGTCGTCCAACGACTCCAGCAGTCCGTCTGACAATGAGGGGCTCACCAGTCCGACTCACAACGCCGACTCCAGTCAAAACAAGGTGAGTTGCGAGCAAACTGGTAGTCAGGAATAGAGCGAAATAGAAATATCCGTCTCTGTCCCACCCAGGGGGAAATGAAAGGTAAGTGGAAGAGTGTATATTCACACAACATAAAAGATAAGAATGAGATGCAGTACAGCAAGGGTAGATTTAAAACATGAGCATCAAACTGTACAGTGTGTAAAAAAGCTTACTCACATATAGAGAAATATGCAAAGGAGTGGTGTAATTGAAAAAAAAAACAACAAGGTGAATGTTTATTTTGTCCATAAAATGCAGACTATTTACAAGAAGTGGGAAAAAAACTGCAAACGATAACATACTACAAATAACAGCACAAATGTTTGAAATGAGATAAAATTGTAAACATGGGATGCAAACATTTATTGAGGTCAGTGTGCAAATGAACAAAAACCTGGAATAATTCGACATCTTTCATGTGGAGTATTTAAAAAATGACATTAGTGGAAATCAGATAGTGACTGTTAAAGTTTGCAGTCAATTAAGTTTCTTAGAGACATTTGTAAAGAAAATAAATCATAACTATTCCAAAAAAAACATGTCACACCTCAGAAAAGAAAAAGATAGAGTTATTTCTTATCATTTCCATGAATGTATGACTTTGTTATCTGACATTGTTTAACGTTTCAAGTAAAAAAGTGGTGCGAAACATTGCTGAGCTGGATGTCATGATTCTATGGTTACTGGCAGGAGGAAAGGCAAAAGAAAGAAACAGAAAAGAAAAGAGAATGCAACTTTCAAATGAGTCGACTGTTTTTACTTTTTAAAACTTGCAAAAGTATCACTTTGTTTCAGTTTGTTTCTCTCTTCAGCTGCTGCCTCAAATAACATTCGTACATGACCGCATCTGTCTCTCCTCAGCTCTCAGAGTCGTCGTCCTGCACCTCGCTCCACTCCATGGACACCAACTCATCGACCGCCAGCGGCTCCATGACTCCCGCCTCGCCCTCGCTGCCTGGGCGTCCCGGCACCCACAGGCGGTGCATCTCCCTCACGCCCATGTCCCCCTGCTCCCTGAGCCAGACCCCGGCGTACAACACCCAAGCCCAGGACGCGTGCATCATCAGAGTCAGTCTGGAGCACGGCAACGGCAATCTGTACAAAAGCATCCTGGTGAGCAAAAACACAGGTTTTGTGTTTTCAAAAGAAAAGAGCTTCACATTTTGAGGCAATCCGCGACGAAGCAGGTGTCACCTGATGTGTTTGTTGTTGTTAAACAGCTGACCAGTCAGGACAAGACCCCAGCTGTGATAAATAGAGCCATGGCAAAGCACAACCTGGAGGTGGAGCCAGAGGAGGGATTTGAGTTGGTGCAGGTCATCTCTGAGGAGAAAGGTAAAAACATGGCTGCCAAAAACTGTAACTTATAGGCAAACCAGTTCACACACACACACAAAAAAGCAAAGATTTCAACTTTAGTGACATTTTATATTCTCTGCTGATTATTTGACCTTGATCTCACTTAGAAGTATATCACTGACAGCTTCTTAATACTGTTTGTCTTCTCTTTGATGTCTTTCAGAGCTGGTGATTCCTGACAACGCCAACGTCTTTTACGCCATGAACACCTCAGCCAATTTCGACTTCCTGCTGCGCGCTCGAGGCTCGGCCGGTCGACCCGTGCAGCTGAGGAGCCGCTGCAGCTCCACTCTTCCTCGCGCTCAGCATCGCTCCAGCCTCTCGGTCAGACTCAGCAAAGTCACGCTGTGACCTCCCTCCGTTCCTCCCTCGGCCTCTTCGCTCATCCAAGCCACTTTGGATCGTGGCAGTGGGAGAATTCATTAATAAACTAAGAGGTCTGACTTATTTAATATGGACCCGATGCATCTCAGTGAGCTCTCCGAGACTGTTTTTTTTTTTTCAGACTCTTCCCATCACAAACTGTGCCATCATCACCTTGTCAGCCTTAATGTGCAACTGTGCAACAGTGACCCCAAGTGGCCTCCGACAGATTTTTGCACAGGCGGGGAGAAGCCGAACTCCCCGACCTCCAACAGTATTGTGAAAATGAGTTGTCTGTGCAGGTGAAGCTTTAATGTTCTTTGAACGGAAATGAAACAGCAAGTTTCTGGTGTTCAGTCCTGTTTGACTTTACTAATATTGACTGAATGGACCTTCAACAGTATTCTGAACCGTATTACCTGACTGAAAGAAACTTAATGTCAGTTTTTTTCCCCAGTCGGGCGTCTTGAACAGCCCTTGTCTGGCTTGTGCACAGTGTGCACAGTGTATGTGTGTACATATATGTGTGTATATGTTCGTGTGTGTGCGTTCACCCTCCCCCGCCCCTCATATTGTGAGCTGTGTGACGAATGCCGTGTTGGTGCATTCTGATTGGTTCCTGTACTTGGTTTTATCAAGTCATTGGCAAATATTGAAAAGGCCTTACATGCCCTGTCTTCAGGGTGAAGAGGTGCAATTAGTGCTGCTTTCTGATGCAGATTTATCTTTTCGCATGAAAGAAGGAATAAAATGTGTGAGGACTGAAAATGAATTTGGCATCCTACTGAAAGAGAAAGCAGATAAATGTCTCAGACTGATGCCAGTTGACAGATGTCAGTGTTATGTGAATCTGAAGGATGAATGAACCACTCTGTAAGTGGTTTTACTCCCTCTTTACTAAATGAGTTCATGTTTTTGTTCTTTTTTTTGTTGTTTTTGTATTATTATTATTTTTTTTTTTTCATTCAGAGTTGTATTCACCAATGTGGGGGTAACAGGAGATCTTCAACATGAGTGTTAATGAACTCAAATTGTTATAAAAGACCATCTGTGCCAGATTTCACTTTGACTAATTCAGAAGGACACTCTATCTTATTATCCATCTGTGTCATAAAAACTCCTCCCATCTACAGGCCAGGCCAGTTTTTCCTTCAGACTAAATCAGATCAGCATCGGCAGGGCGCCCACAGGGTCGCGGTCATAATACGACGCTGACCAGTCTGACCGGTTATACTCCAGCAGCGCACATTTGGGACTTGTGTCGCTGGGCCAGGCTTTTTCATGCAACACTTCACTTTGAGATGTTTTCCTAAAACCCATCCTCAATTCCTGTTCTCCACTGCCAAAGATTCTTATTCTACATGAATAAATAAATTATTGTCATTATTATCAAACTTGCCTGTTTGACGTTTGATTTTGAGACAGATATATATTTTGAGCACATCTCTCTGAGCACATCACAGCATGTCCATGGTTCTTGTGATGCCCGACGCTCTGGTTCCTGTTTGGAATAACAATGTGCCGTTCTGCAGGATAAGCCACGGATATTTACTGGAGTGGAGGACATTTCTGCTGACTTGACTGCAGCAGTCAAGGCCTCTTTCCTGAATCTGTGTTTGCTCAGATCAACTTTGTAAAGCCTGCTGTATATATTTAACAGTGCAGCAAATGTTACAGACAACTGTAGACCAACTAATTACTGGCTCACTTTTGTGATTGTGGTCATTCTTTGAATGGTGGTTTTCTTTTTCCTTCTACTGTTTTTTCTGGTTTTGGTTTCCTTTCCAAAGCATTTGGTATATTTTAGCTGAGCAGACCATAATTTTCTTGACTTCTGAATCTCTCCAATCAACTATTAGGTCAAAGTATGTTGTTCTTCTGAACAAAGTCTGAACTGACCCATCGGCAGGTACAAAACTTTCTGCCTTCATCCCGTTTGACACCTGTTTGTTTCAAGCCCGTTTATTTACAGAACGAAATGATTTACTGTTTGAACTCCGCTGTCATAATTTAACCTAAATACCTCCAAATTATTGATTCAGTTACAGAGAGCAGCATGCATTTGTCGACTGTTGAGTTTTTATTTCTCCTATTCGCAATTTGTTTTCTATATTTCTGCCAAAAACAGTGACTGATCTGATTTGTGATGTTGAACCCAACTGTATGCATATGTTCATCTGGAGAGAGATAGATCAGATCTGGAAAAAAAAAAAAAAAAAAAAAAAAAGCCCTTCTTGGAGTCCATTGTGGCACAT
Source organism: Poeciliopsis turrubarensis (assembly GCA_010277015.1). Taxonomy (NCBI): domain Eukaryota; kingdom Metazoa; phylum Chordata; class Actinopteri; order Cyprinodontiformes; family Poeciliidae; genus Poeciliopsis; species Poeciliopsis turrubarensis. The sequence continues at coordinate 11,103,939 of VMRN01000008.1, read as the reverse complement.
TAGGTGGTGCTGGTGGAGAGGAAGAGGAATGCTTGAGATGAGGCCGTGGGCTAGCATCAGTCAAGCAGCCGTCTGCATCACTGACACACCGTAAATATGATTTGTCGGGCAGGGTGGATATTTATTACTGGCATTTGGCAGGAGCTGCTCTGTCCTTGAATGTTCACCGAGTGAATCCGAGCAGAAACGTCAACCCACAGCAGAAAACAACCAACAGGAATAAACTCAAGATCAGGGGAACGCGGCATAAATCTGTGAACAGGCACCATTGCAGGAAGGATATTGAAAAACCTCGCATGCATACTAACACATTTACTAGTTAGGTTTAAATACGGTAAGGCTTCAGGGAATCCTCTGCACTTTAAATGCCAATTCGGTGCATATCAGTTTCTCAAAAACCAGCATTTAGACAGAAAACTGCTGTGATCTGTGAATGGCAACAAGCTGATTGCCTCGGTCACAGGTCAATGGAACATGGATGACAATCTTGTCTTTCTTGTGCCTTCTGTCAGCCACAAATACTCAGAACCTTCAACCAGCAGCTGTCAGACTGCTTCGTCTGACTCCTCCGTTGTTGTGGCTCGGCACCGTTCAGCAAGAAGATGCGTCCGTGTCAAAGGGTTGCAGATTTGTTTTCGTCTGCAGCAGGTCAGCCTGCACTCGCTGTGCCTTGTATGCGGGGGGACATGCCACTGCAGCTGCGCTTAGTCTGAGCAGAAGAAGAAGAGTGGCTGGAGCTGACCCTGCATCTGTCTCTGTTTCACACAGCTCTCAACCGTGACAGCAGACAGAGGCCAGGACGAACCACAGTCCTTGTACAGGTTTAAATAACAAAACCTCCTTTGAGCCTTCTCCTTTGTTTGACACAGCAGCTAAAAAGCCAACAAGTGATCAAACAGCGCATCTGACAAGTCTAAATAAAGACCTGTTTACTTAGCAGCCAATTATTCATTCAAGCCATTCTGGGATCTTCCACATTAAACCTTGGGAGGTATTTATTCAAAGAATGCCAGAAAAGCCTCGAGTGAAAGACTAAGCCAGATAAAAAAAATAAATAAATAAAAAAAAAAAAAAAAAAAAAAAAAACAACCAAAATAGAAAAAAAAGCAACAGAAATGTTCTTCTGACACCCCCCAGCGCACAGTCTTGATGAGAAAAAGAGAACAAAACAACTATTAACTTCAGGGTATGTTTTATTGACTCATTCTTTTCAACTCTTGGAGAAAAACTAAATCTTTTAAACCTAAAAAAAAAAAAACAAACAAAAAAAATGTCAGTACAATAAAGAATGGGAGCATTTACATGAGCTCTGCAGTTTGTAAGAAAAGAAGCCATTTACATAAAGCTCCTGTGTCAAGGTGTCACATGATTTAATAAAGATTCAAACTCACACATGGATGCAAACTTAGAACACATAAGAGACGGAAAAAAAAAATTCAACTTTGAACCTTTCGCCCTGAAGCATATGAAGACAAAAAACATCAGCAACAGAAAAGCTGCGTGACATTTTGGTTCAGGAACTGATGAAGAACCTTGAAAATTGCTGCATTGCATCTCTCAGAGCTAAAAGAAAAACCCATAAGGGTAAACAATGGTGTATTCTTTGCTTTAAACACAGAGAGTTTCATTATGATTTAAAACTTTGGTAGTTTGCAGCCAAAATAAAGAAAAACAAAGCTAAGTGGGAGGGACATTATTACCTTTTCTTCCCAAACCAAGCTCAAAATATCAGTCCCATTAAAAAATAAGTTCTGTAATATAAAAAGTGGAAAAAAAAAATCTGCAAAGAAAAAGAATTGGGATTGTTAGAAAACCAGGACTTGTAAAGATGTAGGGCTTGTGCATAAATGTTAGTGTTTACAGATCATCAAAAAGACTGAAGAAAAAGGGAAGCCCCTGAAAACGTCTTTTAGCTTGAAATTGTGCAAAAAGGTCGTGCTTCACAATTAAAAAAAAAAAAGTTACTGTTCTTAGATCCTGCATTCCTCTGTATTTACAGTGGGAATTATTGTTTTTTTTTAATCAACATAATTCTTCAGAAAAAATGTTTTATTCACTGTATGATGGTAGAAATGCATCTCAGCAGTACCAATATTGAAAAGATGTTTACAGGCTTGAAGTAGATGATCCAGGCCCGTTTAGTGTTAATGCTAACCTTCCTGTCGCAGAACAACGTGCAAACGTGAGCTGGTGTGAAAGAAAAGATAAACAAAAAGGAATAACTTTAGTGTTTCACTTAAAGACACTCTGAATGTCTTTCCTCTGTCCATTCCCACTCTCCAACTGGGATCTACACGAGTTGTTAAGAAGAAAAGATGGAGGACAAAGTTTCACCTATCTTTCCTGCAAAGAGTATATTGATTTTCGGATCAAAGTTTGAATTATTACTTGGTTTACAATAAAAAAAAAGGAGGACATGAAATAACCTGTAGAAATATTCAGCTTATTAAAATAAACAGAATGAGTTTGGAACGCTCCCATCCAAATGTCAAAAACAAGTTTACCTGAGGAAAACATTGAGTACAGTGAAGACAAAATCAAAGACTCAGAGTACAAGCTTAAATCCAAACAGATGTCCCTTTCCCACCCGAAAAATTCAGACCACAGTTCACGCATAAGACAGAAATCATCCTCCAACGCAGTGCAGTCCAATGCCACAACAAACAAAGACTATAGAGTAAACCAAACCTAATCCGAGTCTATATTTATGAAAAGTTTCCACTTGATTCTAGAGGTGTGTTAGAGATTAAACAAAAATCCCATGATTACTTGGTCTAAAATCCGATATGGAGTCTCATTTAAAATTTCTGTTAAACAAAAACGGAAATAAAAATCCCCATTTTTAGCATGAAGACTTCCAGAACAAAAGTGTTTCCCATGCTTCAATATTATTCAGCCAACTTTAGTTAACAGATTAAAGTTTTACACATAGAGACACACGCATACACACACACACACACAAGGTATAAGTAGACTAGAAAATCTCCATGGTTTCTTATCATTGAACATCATCAAATGCCATTGTTCTGTGGACTGTGTCCATGTTATTGCACCGAATAGAGATACATTATCTGCCCTGTTAAAACATGATCAGTCCAATTTAGGTTTCTGCTAAGTGAAACCGTCTAAACGTCGTCTTCCACACTTAAACATATCTGATTATAAAGATCTTTGTGCCTCGTCGGTCCGTGGTCTATGGAGAGGCCTACAGTAGAAATGTGGGACACTGTAGTCCAGCGGGCCATGATGGACAATTAAGAAGACATTATTTCCGTCTTCCACACAGGGAGGCAGCGTGTTAAGTGCCAGAGGAAGAATCAAATGACATGATGATGCTCTCGTGAAGGTCAGGCGTGCTGAACAGCCAATTCTTGTCCAATGAAACGCCGGAGGCGATCCAGATACTGAACGTACAACTCAATGTCATTGTGACCAGCGCCCTCCACCCAGAGGGGCTCCACGGCCTTCGGGCAGCGCTCATACAGGGCCAGGCCGTGAGAAAAGTCGATCACCTCGTCCTCCGTCCCGTGGATGATGAGAACCGGAGAAGTGATTTTAGACACTTTTTCAATGCTGAAAAGGGAAGACAAAAAGTTTAGTTGCGCATCATTGAAGTATGGTTAATATTCACTGAATGTTCTTGTGCTAAGAGCTAGCAGGTCACAGTTTTGAAACACTCTTTAGTGTAGAAATATTATCTACAAATGTTGAGACATTTGTATGTCACTCGGGGTTAAAGCGACAGCAAGACTTTCAGCTGAAAACAGGAAAGCTGAGCAGAAAAGATCTTGTTTTATCCTCGTCAGCTTCCTGCCCCTTCAAGGAACATGACAGATTTGGGAGCTTTTAGAAATGTCAGATTTGAGGTAAGAATCAACATTTTAACAGGACATGCACACAAAGACTGTTTTGTATTGTTAGCTATGCTAATAAAACCAAAGCAAAATAAAAGCTGGTAAAAGACACTAACGACAACTTAAAATATGAACAAATTTTGCTAATGTCAAGTAATATTGTTTAAAAAAATCCCTTGTTTTAAAGTGACAGTTCACTCACAGATAATGTTGTTAAAACCACAAATAATTCCTATAATAAATATAGTAATCAGCAATATAGTTTTTAAAGCTTAATGGGACATTATGGCACAACTGAAAATCACACTTTCATAACCAGCAATATGTTGATGTACAAAACCCATGTTGCAGCAGCACAAATATGTATCAGATCAAGTAGATAAAAATGCAAATCAAAGTTCACATGACTGGTTTTACTGGTTCAGACTTTCATCTCAATAATGTTTGGGCAGATAGTATTAAGATGTTTGGGAAGTCGCCTCAGCATGCTTCTTTCCTAGTGACTTCTGATAACTGGGGTGTTTTCCCAGGAAAAAAAAATATTTTAGTGAAGCAACAGTTAGTTGTATGAAATTCAATCAAACATGGAAAACTGCAGGGGTAAAAACGTGCAACTCATGTACGTCAAGGACTAAGATGGAGGTCTGTCGCATGTATTTTCTCTCTCTCACAACCCGCTTTCCTGTCTGACTACTGTCAAAGGTCTCAAGAGCCGACAAAAACCTAAAAATAAAGTAAGAAAAAAATGAAGAAACACTGTCCATACTCGACTATTGTGCTGCTTTGAATGTATGTAAATGCTCAATGCTGATTTGAGCATTTGGTGTTGTATACAGATACAACACCACATTAGCTAGTTAAGCCTTAAACTTCATTCAACTTGGGCCCATCCCTCACTCCTCTGAAGAGTGCCGTCATGGGATCCTATAAGGAATTCTCGGTAGCTCTGAAAATAAATGTTTAGTTTCATGGTTCAGGGGAAGGTTATAAAAGCCTCTCAGAGGTTTGAAGTGTTACTTCAAACTGGAAGCAATGGAATCAGGAAATGCGACGCCACAGGCAGAGCAGCTGGTAAATCTTGGTCTACCGGGCCAAAAAATAAAGTACGCAGAGGATTGTGAGAATGGTTGCAAACCACCTGTGAAGACCTGCTAGAACATCTTTCTTCAAAAGGTGTTTCAGTACCTCATTCCACAATATAGCACATAAACATCTGCTAGACGAGGTGATGAAGCCCTTCCTGCCCTCACGCTACAAACGCAGTCATCTGTTGTATGCAAAAGCTCATTTAGACAAGACAGATTCTCCTTGGAACAAATTGCTTCTCACCCACCTATAGAATCTAATACTAAGGCGTGAATTATCACTGGGATTCTCCTGATCCACATTCAGCCCCTGAAGTAACGAAGATAACAGAAAAACAGCTGAAAGCTGTTATTTGACAGCACTTCTCTCCCACTGAATTCTCTTAGCTCCCCTCTCCCTTCCACCGCATCATATTGACTTACTTTTATTTTCTGTATGACGACAATAAATGTCACGTTAACTATAGAACAGGTCTCTACATCCCAGTTCCAGATGCAAAAATTCATCATTCGTCCTTTTAATTCAAAACTATTTCTGGGGGAAGCGCCACTGGCCACACTTCGAACACCCTCAATAAAGTGCTAAGAGATAGGAATGCACAATATATCTGCAATAAGGTCGGTAGTGGTCCGATACTATCAAACAATGTTTACTTCCATCTTGCTGTCTTTTGCATTTCAGTAGGGAAAAACAGGTTGTTCATGTGTATTTGTTTGGTCATGCGACAGCGATGCAACTGGTGTTTATTTTAACTCTGTTAAAAAGGTAGGTATAGAATACACATTTGTAAATATTAGTCATATTAATGTTGCATATCAATACTGGCCCAGATTTTTATTTCAGTGCATCCCTTGAAAGAAACGTGTAGCACTGATCAGAGGGTGAGAAAGACTTACTTGGGGAAAACATCAAAGCAGTAGGTTTTCTTTGTGTCAGGAAAGGCAACTCTCATCCCAGACGTTAAAGGTGAGTGAAGAATGACGGCGGCACACTCGTACCGCGAAGCCAAGTCCACAGTGGGAACTGTGCCGATGCTCTGTCCGTACAGGATAATGTTCTCTGGGATTATGCAATATCTACATAAGATGAATAGAGTAAGACTCATTAGTAAAAGAAGTGTCAAGATGAAGAGCAGAACAAAATAAAATACAGCCACTTAATAATAATCCCTTTGTTCTGAGTCTATATCAGTAAAAATCTGTCAAAACACTGAATTTACCTTTTTTTTCCTAAACCCATCAGTCCTAATAACAGAAGGGTACAAAATCATATCTGGGCTTTGTATAAGAACAGGCATTTTGAGGCACCTGCACCAAAGTTTTCCAGGTAGATGTGAAATCAGATCTACCTGGAAAGTTTGTTTGGTTGAACATTTATGCCCTGCATTTAATTGACCTTCATGAAGTTGAATGATACTGATGTTACCAAAGGTTCTGTTGCAACTTCTGAAGACAAAACCGTAACTTTGTTCTGCAGTAAGTAATCTCTCTAGATAAACGGCATATCAAAACACAAATGTTTCCATCAATCTTTATTTTTTTCCCCAAGCACAACTTTTGCCAATTTAAGCCCCATCTTCTCACGTTGACGTGAACAAATTGTACCTACAGTCATGTGGAAAACTGGGGACATTATAAAAGGTTCGGGTCTTTCACAATAGATGTTCAAAGAACTATATCTAATCTTTTTTTAAATCATCTTCAGAAAAAAAGGGATTCAATAACATTTTAACAATAGAAAGGAGAAAAACTAAACTTTACTTTATAATTGCAAAATAAAAATGTAGATTCTCACTGGGGAAAGAGTTATAACACCATATCCCCTAGTTAGGACATAACTTAAGTGAGAAGTTTCTTGTAACCTATGACCTCTGGCCTCAGTTTGAGGAAAGCTTCCACCATCCTTTAATCTCAGCTGTGATATTTTTGGGGGTTTCTGGGAGGTAAATCCTATTTCAAGGAGATGAAGAGCTTGGCGTTGGCCAGACCCAGAAGTCTCTTATATTCAGTTAAATAGATATATTTATTATAGAAGCCTCATTTTTTAACTATATTGGCATTTTCTTTGTATTTTTTATGCTGAATGGCAGTAAAGTGAATCTTGAATTTAGTGGAATTTTTGTGCACAAATTTACTTCATGGATTTTAAACATTTTGAGATTTAGTTTTATAACTACTTTTTATTATTAACATGGAGTAGATAGTTTATGAAACTGCAGAATGTTGAGTCTTTACTTTGAAAAGATACAATAAACAATAAAGTGGTTAATTTTACTCAATTGACAATTAAAAAACAGGAAAATCAATAAATATTACATTTTCGTTCCACTAAAAGTATAGATGACTCAATTTGTTGTCTGTGGATGGGGGCTAGAAAAACTTTTTCAAATAATATCAGGGCTTAGAAAACAAAGAAATAACTGAAAAATGCTCAAATTGATTTCTTTTTTAAATGTTTCCTAAGTTTTTTTTTTTTTTTTTACAAAAAATAATTTTAATTTATACAAATTTCTAGCGCTTCAATGGACCCTAAGGTCAGTAAAATACAGTCCTGTGAGTCTGGGGCAATTCTAGAACAACATACCGCGTACGCAGGGCATGCCAGGCAGCGTCTATGTCCGCATACAGGTTCTTCTCGGTGGGTTTTCCTGTGCTGACTCCATAACCTGAGTAGTCATAGGAGAAGATGTTGCAGCCGATACGGCTGCCAAGGCCAATGTAGAAGCTGCTCATCTGGCCCAGGTCGACTGCGTTTCCATGGGAGAAAAGGACGGTAAATCTGAGAAGAGGCAGATGTAAAGGAAATGTTGGTCGATGTTCTGAAGATGCCTGAAATGTCATTATGTTAAGAAATGTCAGTGTAGATTCTGACCGATAAGATTTCAGCAAATAGCCGAGAACTGTTTCGCTAATAACAAGATTTTTGTTGTAAATAAACATAGTAAAAACTGCAGTACTGAAATCAGGTTTTCTAGTTTTTGCCATGATGAAATAAAACCATGTTCCTCTCTTTACTGATATGCATCAAATATATATTTTTCTGTATTTCTGCTTTCGAAATCCCAGATGGCTATGACCTCTGAAGATTTATTCTTTAACTGATTTTAGAAGTTAATCAGCAACTGGATATATTAGCAGGGTTGGTCCCTCAATGAATCTAAATTACGTTCCTATCTCATAAGCTGTTTAATCTTTAAACCAGCATCGTAAAGTCATGTACCGACACAGACCTGTGACGACTTTGTCTCCGACTTACTGTAAATTAATATCAATGAGTGCAACCCTGCTCATTCATGATCACAACCATAAAAAATAAACAAACAAGAGAAACCAAAACTTTACATTTCAGAAAGAAGGAAGAAAGTTTAGACTTTCAGGGAAAATAAAAGTTAGATGACAGTGATCAATTAGAAAAATCAAAAATGAGGAAATTTGTAAGAGAGTTAACAGGAACAAGGGGAGGACAATAAGCTGAAACCAATATTTTCAGATTTCAGTTTCTTTTTTGATAATAAATAAACACATTAAATGTCATATCTTATACTTAACAAAAACAAAGATCAGTAATAATTCTCTCTGATTCTCAACAGCATAAACTCCAGGGCTCAAGAACTGGCCACCAGCAACATTTAAGCTTTGTTTCCGCTGAGCGGTACGGGTCGACATGGTTCAGTTAATCATTTTAAGGTCCAGGATCTTCAGGAGAAAGTTTCTACCTCCAGTTAGACTGGCGGGGTTCAACCTAAGCACATGTGTTGTCAGACTAAGACATATGTGACACAATAGCATGCCGCTATTGTGTCGGATAAATGGATGGTGTTGTGCTTCGCGAGCAGATCCACCCTAAGCATACCGTAATATTGTGCTATGGACAGTAATATCAAGTTCTACAGATACCTACATATTTGGTACATGTCACACCCCATGATTTAGATGCATTTGAGGAAGGGAGACTAACTTTAAAATTAAAGAGAAAAGAAATCTCAAATCTGGAACATCACAGTCTCAAAAAACAGTCAAGACTGTTTCCAGCTTCTCACCTGGCATTCCCTGCAACGCGGATGTACATGCAGCCGACTCGGTTTCCTCTGCTGGAACGAGTGAAGAACACTTCGATCTCGTCGAGATCTCGCTGATTGTATTGAAACTCTGCTCGGTCTGTCAGGTGAAGCTTCCACTTCCCCTCCATGCCACCGGCTCCTCCAGAAACCGAAGCTCCACTCCTTGACCGTAGGCTCGACGTCCCGGATGCGCCCAGTGTGGAGGGGTCCGCTTCAGGGTCTGGAAGAAAGGCGTATGTGGGCTCCGGAGGCAAGAAGGCCAGCTTGGATGCGATGCGACTCGGACATGGTGGGCAGCAGAAGAGGCAGCAGAGCTCTTTGAAAGAGAGGCCATTCATCCTTCACTGTGGTGCAGGAAGACAAGAGGGTCACTGTACCAGTGACTATACATCAGCTCCATGCTAACACAACAAGAGCCTTATGTCTATGTCATGCGCGGGCCACTTGCCTGGAGGTGGCAATAATGATCATTTTTGCATCTCTGGCAAGTTTCTCAACAATAGAATACATATGATCAAGTCCATAACCCTATCATAGAAGATCTGTTACAAGAAGTTTAAAATTGTAGTTTTAAACTTCTTTTAAGATGAATATGTGACCAATTTAAGCATTTACCAGCTATGCAGATGAGTCGATGTCAGCAACTAAAAACAAATGATAAAAGGAGCTCTAGATATTAAGGGTTTTGCTTTATGATGACTAAATTTTGTATATTTTTTCCAGATTAAATATTGATTATTTTGTTTTGTACAAACATTACTATAATATAGGATTCACAGCACTGTGCAAAGGTTTTTTGAGTTGTTGACTAGAACTGGTCAATATTCAGTTTGATCTACCCTGACTGATGACCAGACTGTGAGAGTTTTAATCTATCTATAAATTCTAATCTTTTTCTGGTCAGTGAATGCACCACACAGAAGCTCTACTCTTTATTGCAACACTCATTGACAGAGTTACTGAGGAAAGACTGCTCAAAGTAAACAATTTGCTATATTGAAAAGGAAGCACAATAAGGTGTAAGAAGCTTTTTAAAATAAAATTTAGCTTGTGACGACTTATTGTCGTCACAAGCTAAATGGAGTACAGTATATTTGTGTGTGTCTTTAATAAATCTTACTGTCACGGTAAAAATCTAAATTGTCCAAAATATAAGTTATATAAGTTACTAAAGGAGGTAATCGTTTCAAACCCCTGACCCTGTAATCTTTGCTTTCAAGCATTTGTAAAACATGGTTACAAAAACTGCTCTCGATTGAATTCTTGATTGAAAACAACTTCTCTGGATAAAATCTAGAACTAAATATTGTAAAATTTGCGTTTATTTCCCTCTTTTACATTACGTGCCTTAATGTAGCAAAACAACTGGCTGAAATTGGGGTGGCATGTCAAAAAGTTTGGAAGCAAAAGTTCAAAACATCTCTTGCTTCAACTTATTCCTTATTTCCTACTTTTAAAAAAACTGATCCTTTTCAAGTGGTTTAGACTCCAGAGTAATACTTCCTTTGTCTTTTCTAAAATGTTATTTAATTTGCCTCTTTTGTCACAAATGATCTATCTTAGCCAGACACTTCTTGCAAATAGACTTCTGGGCTAAAACATGATTGAGCTCTTCTGCATTTCCAATATTCAAATTGTAAGTACCTACTGCACAGTCTGCTGTCATTGTCAGTGAAGTAATAATTAATTCATCAGGCAACCACGAAAAACTGCTCTAATTCACATTATGCTGAGCAGAAAAGCTGACGTACCTGTTGAGTTGAAGACCTCAGCGTACGAAATAAAAACTTTCCTTAGACAAACGATTATAAATAAATAAATAAAAGATCTTCCTCTTCAGTTTCCAACACAGGGTGTAGTTAAGGTCCTCTACCAGCAGAACAAGAAAAAAAGTCGTGGAGCCAAACAGCTGACAGGGAAATGCTATTTACAAACTATCGGCAGGTTTTTCCTGGAAGAGACTGAAGTCCGGGGTCCAGCCATTTTGTAAAGTTCTATAATTGTCTTTAGACTCTATTTACTTCTTTAAATAGCAAACCCGTGGGCTGGATGGGCCAAAATCCTCGGTTTTTCTTTTTGTTTGTTTGCTTGATTACAAACAGATTGGCTGTGTTTTGACCTGCTACAAAAAAGAATCTAAACGATTCTAGAAAAAACAAACAAACAAACACACAGACAGCTGCCCTGAACAAGGAAAAGAGGGAGTGCTATATCAGGTTAAACTGCCGCGAGTCCGATTATCATCTCACAGAGAAGCCGTTTGTCTGCGCACCCGCTAACCGAGGCTCGAGCTAGCAACTGGGAGATATAAACACTCCGTAAAACAAAACCCCAAACAGCTCACATGAAGACTGCCGTAACAAACCGTCTGAAATGACTTAAACTTCCTGCATGGGTCCCATGTGAGCTTTGCTGGTATCTCAGCTAATTGCACCGACAGCGTCTTGTCCTTTAAATTAATCCTGGTTAAGAGCGGTGTTTTCCTTCGTCTTTGCTATTTCACCGCATCCGGAAGCGTAGTTGACCGGAAATGACGTGAAACGTATTTTTTTTTGTTGTTGTTGTTGTTACGGAAGCTCCCGGACTTGGTTTGACAAAAACCAACGCCAGTTTATTTGCATATTTGCTATAAATAGGGACAAGTCAAACAAGAAGCAATTGTTAACGAAAGAAAGATACCAATAACTGGTTCAAGCTAGAATGTAGTATTACAAGCAGAACTGTGGAGTAACTTATACTTACTTATGCTTTTAGGAATAGTTTTGTTACACCTTATTTTTCTTTTACTTGAGTAATAAAAGTGCTCAAATAAAAGCACCTTTATTCGTATTTCACTTGAGAGCAGTCACCACTCTTGAGTAAAATGTCTGGCTCAAGTACCTTCAATTAATTAAAAATAATTAACTGATTAATGATTTTCTTAATTAATTGCACCAAATGATTTCCACCAAACATTTGGTGGAAATTGTTTTGTACATTTTCCGCCAAAAATGCAACAAACACAGACACACGGTTTATGTTTTTGGGAGACTTTTTGTCTCCCAAAAACAGGCTTGCTTGAATGTTATATTCTGATAACCTGTATTGTCTAAATATAGATTGAATTGCAACTTATGTATCATTTTCTACAATATACATGACTGTGTAATGTTTAAAGAAACATGCGAGTATTGGTTTCACATGTTTGATGGTGAAAAGATTTGGTTTAGAGGCATTATTGTTATTTTATGGATGACTGTGCAATTTACTGCATCAATAGGCTTAATATTCTTTGTAATCTTTGATCGAAACTTTCATTTAACCATCACAAAAATAACTAGATAAACATTTTTTTTTATCTGTTATGTTAGGAAGATTAGATTAGGTCTATTATTAGAACATGTTCAAATTTTTACTCCTGCCTTTGTTTCCTTCAAGATTAGAGTACTGAAATGCTTTTATCAGTTTTGCATGGCCTTTCGATGGTTCAGAGTGCTGAAGGTTGTATTTGACTTTTGACAGCTAATAAATATTCTGATATTACTCAAGTGGTGAGTAATATGAGTAAAATTACTATGAGTAAAATCTAGCTTTTGCTGTAAAATCTAGATTGGATTTTAGGGGATTGCTGTTCACACACGTGCTCTTCAATCCTCACTTAGTATCCTGAAAATTTACAGAAAAATTAAACTGTTACAGAGAAAATGTTTGGTTTTTTTTACTCCAAGGATCTGGAATCACTTGATGTTAAAACCTTAGTCCAAATGCTTTCAAAATTTTTGAACTATACAGAAGTAGCTTTTAGAAGCAACTTATCTAATGAACTAAATACAATAAAAATAATCTTTGTTGAAAAGTAAATGACAGAAGTGAATTTTTTTTTAAGTGCAACTACAAAGTCAAAAATTAATACTAAGCAATTTCTGCCAAAAGAATCAAGCACATTGCAAAGAAATCCTTAAATTCAGTTTTATTTGATGAATAGTTGCTTTCCTCATATACATATATGCTCAAACAAAATATAATTTAGTTTCTGTACAGGCTTTGAGATGTACCCAAATTTAACTTGTCTGAATCACATTTAGTCATCAAAATAGAAGCCATCTTGTCTCAGGTCAGTAACAACTAAGGGACACAGTTTCATACTAGAGAAGGTTGAAAAACATGTTGCTTCTTGTAACTGCTTTGCATGTGCTGAAGCAGTGAGACTACAATTAGAACTACAAAACTACAAGAACAGCAGTGACAAACAGTTTGGAAGAAGACTTAGACATGTTTATTATCACACAGTTGTCCTCTATACCAGCAGAATGTTATGTGCGCTGTGTTTAACATCTAATTTCTTTAGGCCTGCAGGGCTTCTGTCAGCTCTCATTCCAGATGCTTGAATCTTGAGCAAAAATGAAGGACACCCATAGCTGAAAATAGGGAACTAAATTGATGTCACAGTGCACAGTCTATCAATTTAGATTTCTGCAGCACATATTAAAGTATCTGTGTTCATATTCCGTTTTTTATTTTTTCTCGGATGTTTTAGTCAAAGACAGCACCTGCAATAGCGCTCCACTTATTTATGTAGGACACTTTACACAGACCCATTTTTATGTGATTTAGGATCCCACTGCTAACAGCTGTTTTTGGTGTGAGTGTTTGCAATACTATCAGAGAATGCACAGCTTCAGCAGAATGCAATTGCTCATGTAATTATACTTTCACAATATTTTACAAAACAGCAGTAGTCACAGACAAGACAGCCTCATTTCCTTTGGGCAGGCTCTTGGTGTTGCTGAACATTAAAACACATTATGTGCTGCTGAATGGTAGCTTTAGTGCCAACGGCATTTTGTTGAATCTCAAAACAAGTATAAAAGCAGACAAGAGCGCCAGTTTATATCGGCAACATAACATTCAGTGCACGAGTGCCTCGCAGAAGCATTGGCGTCCATTAGTCACATTATGTTAGTTACAGCAAAAAGTTTTATTGCTTTGTGTAACTTTATGCAAAAGATGAGCAGTTTGTGCGTGAGGGAAAGGATAATTTACAAAATTTGGTTAAAAATAGAAATAAGAGGAAATGTGGGATGGTTGTTTCTGCCTCTCCCAAAGCAATATTTTGTACAGCTGCACGTCTTGGGATGCGTCAGCCATGCTCATTTTTATTTTTGAAAGTCAGCTAAGACTGAGGAGAGGTGTTTGAACAGCAATTTCCAAGACGTGCCACATATTCTCAATTAAACTCTGTTGTGGACACTGAATAGGCCATCCTAATGTATATAAGAATGCTTTGACTTAAATCCTTCTATTGCCTTTTTGCATACACCAATGAGCTCTCTTCAAAGATTGCAACGCGTTTAATTTCATCCAGTTTTGCTGTCCCTCCTGAAGAAAAGCATCCCTGCATCTTTGTGCTTCTAGTTAGATCAAATCTAACTAGATCGTCTTACACATGCATGCTCTTTCCCCTATTTGACCTGAGGCAAACCACAAAAGTGACCTTTTAAAATCAATGCCTTTCTCCTTGTGAAATCTGTCAATTGGTAGCCAGGAACTTCCTTAGGTGTGCTGGAGTAAAGGAGGCAGATCATTTTTATTTTTAGCAAAATGTAGTTATGTGTTGCTCTACCACCTAAAATCTTGATAAAATCTAATGTTTGTAGTTGTAATGTTAGGAAATATATTAAAAAGTAACAAATTTGTGCCTAAAAATGAAAACAAAAGACAAGTATACTTTAAAATAAACTTTGTGATTTTATTGTTTTATACTTAATCTTACACATCATACAATCCTAACTCTTAAAAGAAAAAAAAAAAAAAAGGTTATCTGGTGGTGTCTCTGGGGGACTGGAGTGCGAAGGGACAGGAACTATATCTCTGAACAAAAATTTAATCTGAAATCTCCACATTTCATCTTTAATGACAGTGATCAAAATAACCTTAATCTGAATTTACTCCTGTGGTGAAACAGAACTTAAACCAGTCATAAGATATAGATTTATCAATATCAATCAAACCTCCTGTATGATCAAGACATTTAATTATGAACGGTGATGTTAACATTGAATCGAAGACAGCAGAACATAATCAATACACAGGAAAAAAAAAAAAAGAAGAAAAAAAAAAAAAGAGAGGCTAATGTCCTGATGGAATCTAGATTATGTAGGAATGCTAACGCTAGTTGCTGGTGCCAAATCACAGTCTAAACGATTTAGTGGTTCAACTGACACTTGCGTAAAAATGACAACCGGCTATCCATTTTCTCCCTGAAACGGTCAAAATAAAATCCAAATAGTCTGTTAAATTGACATCATAACATGTGTGAAATATCGTGGTTTACATTCAAACTGCTCGTAATTATTAGAAAAAAGCCTGTTTACAGGGTCAGGTTACTGATATGAGCAGTCATTGATAAGCAAAAACCATGGGACCCCCATGATTTGCGCAACTGAACAATCTTTTTAACAAGTAATCTGTAAAGCAAAACTAAATGTTCTGTATCAAACATTATTTGAAAGTCTGGGAATTATGTTTATATGTATGTATATATATTAAGAATTCACCAGCTATGAGTCTTTGTAAAGCGAGAATGTTATTTGTCTCGTCATCGCCCAAGATTCACCCCCATCTGGATTTCAATTTTCCACTAGATGCAAAACGGCAGGAGAAATTAATCACAGTCAGGGTTTATAGACGCTCAGCCTATCGCAGGTAAATGGGCTCGGTATTGGCATGCCAAGTCCTCACCCCAGCAGCCATTCAGACATGTCCATCACCAACACAGAGACTTCAACAGGAATTCAAATTGAGGAGTTAAGGAGGAAACTCATCTCAGAAGAAAAGCTTGACATCGATCACAATCTGCATTGGCTTCTTTTCGGGAAAAAAACGGAAAAACAAAACAAAAAACACCTTTCAGTTTCCTTTCAGCTTTTCTATAAATACTTAATGATCAAGATCAAGCGACGTTTACGGGGAAAGCTTAAATAATGAAAACGTGAAACCTCAACTGCTACCTGAATGTCACGGGGGCCTTTTTAAACTTTTAATATCAGTAACAGGATAAAAGTGTGGATCGGAATACAGAGTAAGGGATGTTAAATGAGTAAGGAGGGGGGGGGGGGTTTATTTATTTTTAATTTTTTAAAATATTATGATTGTAAAAAATAGAAGATGCATGGCTTGGTGAAGATACAAGTAGCGGGTGGCTTACAGAAAACAAAATTTTACATGTTATAATTGGACATTAAATGGGGTAATAAATTGGTAAAATTGTCGGTGCCTGTAAGGGCACTTTTTTTTCTTTTTTTTTGGATAATTATGAAAAGCACTTTAATACACGTATTACTATTCTTCACCTCAATCCATCACCTTAGTTACCTGGCAATAATCTACATAAAGATTATACTATATGAATTGGAGCCATATGTTATTTACATTTGAAAAAATAAAAAAAAAATAAAAAAAAATAAAAAAAAAACAAACTGTTGAGTCCTGATAACTTCAGCCCCAAAGGTTTCAGCCATGCATTGTGCTACTGCAGAGTGTGGCCTTTTCAGACTGCAGCTCCAACATTTCCAACTATGCAGTCAACTTGCAAAGCTGCGCCTCATGTCCAACTGCACACATGCATCAGGTCAGATCTTCCTGAATTCAAGCTAGCTAGAAGGGATCTTTGCATAAGGACTCGTCTGAATCTGACTGCTATGTAAAAAAGAAAAAGAAGAAAAAAAAAAAAAAAAAAAAAAAAAAAAAAAAAAAAAAAAAAAACACAGCATGGCGACAATCTTTGCTGTAGCTGAGCAGAACATGTTTTTTTTTGTAGCTTAACTGTGACCCGGGTCAGTTTTCATTCAGCATGTGTCAGTGGTCTGCTGGTGGTTAGAGAAACGTGGAGCCTCACTATGGCTCCAAAAACAAAAAAAGCACACACACACAAAAAAAAGGTTTTCCAGGAAAACCTCGTAGTCACCTCATCACTAAAACAAGACATTATTTTTCCTCTGAGCCTGCTCTGTAGCTCAGATATGAACTTCAAATGACCAAAATGCTGAACAAAACCAAGTAGGGTTGGCACATATTTTGTGCTCTGCAGTTGATATCCATTGTTGTGCTTTATTCAAAAATAAAAAAAAGTGAGAAAAAGGCAATCTTAATGTGCAGATTGCAGTGAAACTGCACTCCAATTCATATGAGAGGTTTTATTTTACTTTCATGGTTATAGAGTAAGGATGGAATTAATTAAATAAAACTGCAAAGTGCAAATCCTAACAATCTGCTGACACATGCCGCCAATCCTCCAGCACATACCAACCAAACAATATAAAATAAATAGAATGCAATCACACAATTCAAGCTAACTAGAATATATTAATATAGATCTTCTGAAGTCATACGCTCATTAAAACAGGAAGAAAAAAAAAACAAACAAAAAGAAAAACAGGATTCAATCACTCGGTTAAGTCAAGGTTCTGTCAGCTCTGACCTTCCCCCCCAATCAATAGCTGTTCATGTACCCAGTTTCCATGCATGTCAATGTAAAGAAAGAAATGTTTTTAAAAAATGCTGAGCCTTTGGACTTCAACATGTGGTGATCCAAAGAATGAGAGCTAAACAGAGGGGAAAAAAGCAATTTCAAAATGAAGGTTACAGAAATTTTAAAGTCTAAGACAAAAAATATTCCAAAGCCCTTAAAAAGGTCTGTCACATGATTTTTTTTTTTTTGTTTCTCTTTTTGAACTAACACCTTCTGAATTATATGGTTTCATTATCCAGTCTGTGGCACATTCCCAAACTGCTTCTACCCATTTTATTTCAATGACCCACAGGGATTGTACAAATAAAAATGACTAACACGATCCCTCTAAGTTGAGAAACAAAAAGGCCTAAAATGAGATCCCTTCCCTCCCCATGGCAAAACAAATGTTCTTCAAGCCCCTACTACTCTCTCCCAAACTCTCAAGCAGATTTATGCAAACACACGCACACACACTTTCATACAAGCCCAAAACACTGACACTCAGATTTAGCTGCAGTCACTAGCAGAGAGAGAGAGCAAGAGAAAGAGAGGGAGGGAAATACTAGTAAGGGGCGTGTCTCGACTTTTGCTGCGATCACGTCGCCCCATCACGCCCGCCTTCGACTACCTTGAACAAATGAAGCCACGATGTCAGGTGTTTTTCATCCAAGTTGCCATTGTTCAAATTCACAAAGTCTTAGAGACTTTTATTGCACTTAGTCCTCATAACTTCTGAATTTTTTCAGCCACCACGATGGGGTTCTCCTTGCGTATGCGTGCAGCAGCTGCACTTCTGTAATCGTATGGACAGTCGTGTTTGTCAGAGTAGCGATGGATGGCACAGAACAGGTTGCCACAGCGACAGTCAAAACCTGATTTAAAAGAAAAAGAAGAAAGCTGTTACATTAAATATTAGCAAAAAAAAGTACACACAAACTAATGCTTTGGGGTCTTCTGAACTTAATAAAACGCTATGCAAGTAAAGGCCATTTCCAAACAGCTCTGCTTTATGTGGATTTTTGCACTCAACTTTGAACCATAGTTAAAAGTTCAATTAATTACAGTTTTGGTTTTTTTTTAAGTACTTTTATATTGATCTTTCAGACAGTAGATGTTTTTCAATTAATAGGAAATTTATCTTGATTGGCAGCTCAAGAATCCCTTTTTCAATGCACAAGTTGTTGCATGTCAAAGACAACTAAAAGTGAATGAAAAGGGCTAAGATTTGAAGTAAGTAAAATGGAAGAAGCTATTTAAAAAAAACAATTCCTGCTACCTATCTACTGTTCATTCAGACTGAAAACAGACTTCAGAAAGAGGAAAGAGTGCAGCAAATCTGTTCAGATGTTTTCAACATCCATTGGAAGTTGTTGGCAGCATTTTAGAAATGCTGAGTGCTGCAGTATGGACTTACAATTCCAAAGGGTTACACGCTGAGAGCAGTTTTTGTAATGCCAATTGCCCTAACTAAGCCAATAAAGTATATTAAAGACATTATTACATAATAGGATTCTACAGTCAAAGCTTTGCCTGAAATGACAAAACTCCAGAAAAAAACCCTTTCGAAGATCTTGGTGAAATCAGTAATTTGTACAGACGCAAAAGAAAGCACCAAAAATATGCACCAGTTAAAACTGGCTTGAACAAAACAAATCCCCCTGTCAAATGAACATTTTAACATCAAATGCAATTTCTAGCACATCAACAGCTTTTGTGTTTTTAATATAACAAACAGGCCTCATCAGAAAATATATTGGAATTTACTGAACATGACTGTCAATGTTATTGTGAGATGAAGATTATTCATACAGTATCACGCTAAAATAAATACAATATCCAGGATGTGGAGGAGTTTAACGTTACCTAGGACATTTATAGCAGGGGACTCTGAGCTCAAAGCTTTGATATGTTGCTAAGCAATGCATCAAACACTTCACATTTGCACAATATTGGTTGCATGCTGTGAGGTCAACTGTGAGGATGTTGAAGGCATTTTCTCCTTTTATTGTGAAGTTTTGAACATGTTACAACTGGCCCTCGTTTCATCTCTTTTTGTGAAATAATATATTTTGAGGGCTTCTGGAGTGACACCACCTTGGATATTTTCTAAAGCAAAATATGGAGTATGTACAATACAAACATCCAATCAGAGCCAGGAGGAGTGTTTTAGTGCTGTGAATTACCACACCGTATGTGCTGCTCACAAACCCTACTTGTCCTGCTGTGCTGTTCACCACAGTTCACCAAAGCCTGCCATGATTGCCCAGGTACGTTAGCATGACTGCCAATACGACAGATAAACAGTTTTCCTGGCACAGTAAGTTGTTTCTTCGCCATCATTACACTGAGCAGCGCCTACACGAAGTGGACTGACAGTACTATGTCCCTCATCCTGGCTCCATTTGGCTCTTTTTAACCGGGAGGAATGCGTTTCTTCTGATGGCAATGGGAGCACTGGAAGGAGGCAGAGGAGTTCAATCTTTTTACACAATAAGTGCAAAAAAACCTGATTTTTGTTAAAGTCACATTCTGCAGCTTTTTAAACAAAACCTAGACTGCTACAGGACAGATTATAATCCTAAAACTTTTAAAATGATCCAATACAAGTTCAGTAATCTTTTAAATTCATAATGCTAAATCTAAAATGTTTTGGTGCAAGTTGGATCACAGGTTGGATCTCAACTTCTACATGGTTACAGAGATAATGCAATAAGATTGTAGAAGATTGGAGATTGGGTCTCCAACCTTCTACATGGTCAGAGAGAAGTCTAGGGGTCTACTAAATGTTGGGTTTAAAGTAAAGATTTGTAGCAATCCCAGGCCACAAGTTGCAAACTTATTGAGCCCAGCATCACAGCAGAGCTTAATAATTACCCCGAAAGTGTGGAAACTGCTTTCCCCACTTACCAGTAAGGCCCACTTTCTTCCGGCAAGAAAAGCAGCGGTTCTTTTTCTTGTTCTTATCAGGGGTTTGGTCACCTTCAGAAGAAGCTTGTGTATCATCACCCACAGGTTCTGATGTTAGAAGGAAAACAGCATATGGTTCGATGAGGGAGGACCCTTAGTCATTTTTCAAAAGAAATCCATGCAATTTCAGAAAGACAATTATGTGGCAAAGTTACAAGTCAGGAAATGGTTAAAAGGAAAATCGCCACATATTTAAGCCTGCTATTCTCTAAGGTTTCAATTAACTGGAGCGATTACAAGCAAGGCTGGATGAGGATCCAAGTTTATCCTGTTAGCATGCAGTACGGGTCTGCAACCTGCGGCTCCAGAGCCACATGTGGCTCGTTGGATTCTACGCTGTGGCTCTTGTAAAACCAAATAAGATGGTTTGTAATTATAAAGGCAACTAGAAAGGGTGGCTATTTTCAGTTTTTTATGTTTTCTTGAGATATCGGCATTGAATATTTACAAGAGCAGACTATCGATTGTGTGAGGCTTTAAAAAGTGATTTAATGTTTCTTAGCTTCAAACTATGTGCTTTACATTTTAAGTGGGTTACCCATCTTTCACAATGTTATGGAAAGGATTTACTTAATTGGCCTTATTAAACAATTTTTTTTTTTTTGCACCTTGTAAAGATGAGACGATTCCTTTTGTTTTAAAAATACATTTTAGTTCAAATCTCCTTAGCTTTCAAAATACAATTCATTTAGTACCTATTTATAAAATTTATACTTTTTGTGGCTCTATACTCATTTTGTAGCAGCGGATGAAAACATAGCTCTTTGAATTAAAAAGGTTGCTGGTAATCGCTGAGAGGAAAATAAGTAAAGCAGACAGCAGTTTGTTAAACAAAGCATGAGGCAATGGGAAATCATCTCCATTGTTAAGAATGGTGAGGGCTCTGAGATGCTGTGGATTGGAGATAAAATGCCCTTTGCTAGTTATGTGGACCACTTGAATCATGTTGAGGGAATAACCACATTCCTCCAGACACACTCACACATTCAAACACCAAAACGTGGGCTTAGGTGCCTAAGAGAACATCAACAAGGGCCAACAGAAGCTGGAATCGAACCCAAAACTTTCTCACTACTCTTCCATCTAAAGGGGTGGAAATATTCAACAATAAATAAATGTACTCAACTCAAAGGTTAGCTTTTATTTTAATGCTACTGTGATGAAAGATTAATTTATTATCAAACATTTCACACATCTTTTCCAAAAGCACCATGGACAGCTGATTTGTTGTGAAAAATTAGCTAAAATCTAATATGAAATTGAAATAGTTCCCATTCCTTCATTAGAATATTACTCATTTGCAACAGGATCATATTTGAGGTGAATAACCATAAAACATTCACCTCGTAGTTAAAGCAATGACATGCGGCAATAATTTCACGAGTCAATATGGCATTTTGTAGACGTGGATATTTGTTTTTTGAAAACTTAAAACAGTAGGAGTTTAAACAGACCAAGTGTTACAGCAAAACACCATAAGAATTTAACTCTTCTCCACACAAATAGTATGATGATGACTACTAACAAGTTTCAAAGAATATGCATTAAAGCACTATAGTCTGAAACAAAAAGTGAAAGCTAAGAACTACACTTTTATTTTAATCAAAGACTGAATACTAGAATACTAAAGGAGTGCATACATTAAGAGACACATTTTCCTCATTTTCACTACTATAAGGACTTGTTTTGAAAACGCCTTATGTGATGCTCACCTGCGCTACTGGATGTGCCCTCCTCCTCTTCTTCCTCCTCCTCTCCTTCCTCAACCTCTGCTCGATCGGAGTCTACAGCCCCTGAGTCTGGGGAGATGCTCATAGCTGTCATCTGTTGAGTTACTGGGCTCGGAGAGCTGGGACTAACATCACAAAACAGGAGCGTAGGTTGAATTTAGACAGATCAAATAGTCAAAAACAATTTATGGAAAAAGAATATCTATTAAAGGGAACAGAAAGATAAGACAGAAAAATGAGGATGGAATGAAAACCTGAGTAAAGCTGCAATTAAAGTTCATTGCACGAAGTCTGATAAGGGCGGCTGACAATCGTAAAGTTATATATCACGTGTCAAACTCAAGGACTGTGGGGCAAATCCTAGTAAATCTCAAAAAAATTTAATATTGGCAAAAGTGGAATATTTCTTTCCAGTCCTCTCAGAGAATGGGACAGTTATTTATAGAGGTATTTCAAGCATTTATTTTTTGGCATTTTAATGGTTATGACTGATGGCAAACCATCACTGACCGAAAATATCACACTGGACCTCTAACCAACATGGAGTCGGTGCCTCTCCACTCGTGCTCCAGACCCTGGGACCTCGATTTCAAAATAAAATCTACAATTTATTTCAATCTGGAAACAGGACTCTGGACCATTGCGCAACAGTCCAGTTCGCTTTCTCCTCAGTCCAGGTGAGACGCCTCTGATGACGTCCCTGGTTCAAAAGTGGCCTGACACGCAAATGTGTAATACATAGTTCACTTTTACGACACATTCTAACTTACTGAGACATACTAGTATTTCTGTAGCCCTTTAGAGATTAGAGAGTCACAGAAATAGAACTTCAAGATAATGGTTGTTAGATCAGATATTTTGTATGGAGACATATTACAGCATTGTGAATAGAAAACAAATATTAGAAGTGTAACTCAAATGCATAAAAAAGCTATAGTATTGTAACAGTTTGTAATTTGGTGATTTTATCTATGCATTCTGTCACAACTGTCCCTTTGAGGACATTCGTGATTTTTATGTGGTCTGACATGAAATTGAGTTTGCACCCTCCAATACACCAACCAGACAAAATACAGTGTATTTTCCCTACACTGTAACTATTTAGATACATAAAAGCTATAAGCTGACAACAGAAGGACAATAAAACATCCAAATGTATCGCTCAACCAATCTAAATACTGCTTAAATTTGATTTTCATAAGTAAGCTTGCTACTAAAATCTATTGAAAAGGCTGGAAGGATGAAGAACTGATGTTTTGAACAAAAAAAAAATGTGCGAAGAAGTAAATTTGTGAGAGAAAAAAAAGAGACAATTTTCCAAGACTAGAGACATAAATTTACACCAATAAAACTAAGATATCCTCTGATATTATGAAGTCAGAAATTAGCCTGAAAGATTTTTGCGGTTTACTGAGTTCAAACATTTGTGACATCATCGAAGATTGAAGTGGCAGATTAAAGAGGTCCACATCTGGATATTTTCCAAAGTGTAAATAGTACATCCAGGCTTTTCCTGTATCAAACGACATGTCCCAGATGCAGAATCACCATGAGCACCTTGAACGGGATTCGGATAGTCAGGAAAGCTGCTACATGGCTGTGTCGACTCTGCACCAGAGAGATATTCTGATGCTGGAAAAGAGCTTAGATGTCCCACTTACACTCTGGAAAATATCCAGATGCACAACTCCAATTTTTCCCACTGCAATCCCAGGACTTCTGTCATGTTTTGTTGCAAATGCCTGACTTTATAATCCCATTAAACTTCTGGGTTTTCCTCTGATCAATTCAAGCCATTTTTTTCTTACAAATTTCTTAGTTTTAACATTGTACATTTTTGCCTTGAATCAATGGAAAATTATTATTGTTTCTTGTAAATTGACAACTTTTAATAGAGAATATTCAAGCATTTTCTAGTAAATATTTGAAATTGATCAAGAAATCATGTTTTTGGCAGAAATTTTTATTAGATCTACAAAGAACCTAATACTCTGTCACGTGTTACTTTCGAAAGAGCAGAACTAAAAAAAGGTAAATATTCTAAGCAACAACCAATTCAGATATGCTGTTTTTTCCCCAATCTTCATGCCAACATTGTTTTACCAATTTTTATGCCTACCAAAAGGCTTGTCATCCCATTTTGTATTGGTAATCAAAGGAACGGATATTGGGTGATGATAAATAAGACAGATTTTATACATGTAAAAGACAGAGAAATGGTCCAGGAGTTTGTCAGCATACCTGCTTGTTTGTTCCTCAGCTTGGGTTCCTGCTGCTTCTGTACTAAGCTCTGAGTTTGTGTCTTCCACGGTTACACTCGCTCCTGTTGGTGATCCTGATGATGATGACGATGTAGCAGCTGTGTGAAAAGAAAAGTGTGATAATATAGAACTTACAGAGAGGTTTTTTTTATTATTATTTTATTTCAAGTCTCTTGATAAAGAAAACACACTGCCTTGGACAAAGAAGATCAGATGTAAGTTGAGTTCAGGTTAAACAGCACATGACAATGTCACTCTGTTGCTTTCTTGTGCCAAAGTGTAGGCAGCTGTTCTCCAACCCCTTTTAGCAAATTCAGGCACTCTGAAGCCTGAAAGCGAACCATATCAGACTGAACCCAGTTGTTGGCAGGTTTTCTGTCCTACCTTTCTCTCCGGGAGGGCTGGATCGTCCCCCTCCCTGTTGTCTCTGCAGGTGTTCCTTGTAGCAGACAGAGCACATGCCATTGGTGCGAGGGTTACCATAGAAACCACATCCCATAGTGCAAAGCATTGGCACCTGCGTCTGATTGGTCTCCTGAGCCATGCTCTGACAGAGGGGGAAGGGGGGTGGGAGAGGATATTCCTGAAAATGTGGTAAAATCAGTTAGTCAAAATTGTCCAGCATTTTCCATCGAACCAGATGAGTTTTTCCATTTTTCAGCTAAAAGAGCTTGGAGATTGGCATTGCGGCATAAGAACAGAGCTGAAGCAAATTCAAGGTTTTTAGATGGTTGTGGTCCAATATTATTTTGTAACGTTAAATTTCATAAAAGTTAGCCTAACAGAATTATATGTTCAGGGATAACTGAGTGAATAACTGAGTGACAAAGTCCAGTCCACTCTTTACGGTATCAAAGAACAACAAAGCAAAATCTGAATCCAAACCAAGCTTTAAAAAAGAAAGAAAGCAACAACAATAACATTTTCACAACAAGTGACAAATATAATAAAAGTAAAATAGAGCTACGTTCTCACATATTAAGGCAAAGCCTGAAAAAGTGCTTATCCTATTAAGCTGAGGATTTATCAGGAAAGAACCAGAAAGGATCAACAAACAAAAGCTACAAAAGAGTCGTTCATCGCTGCCGTTTAAAGGGGGAGCGACGGTATGCGAAAACAGCAGCTAGTTGATGGATTACACTTTCTTCCGCCGCAAAGCAAGATGTAGATCAGGAAAAAAGTTGCCATAAAAGGAACAACACCGAAAGACATGGCCACTACGAAACCAACTCGAAAACATACCCAAAACTCTTACATAACAAAATATTCAGCAACCATGAAGGGAAGATTGCCTAAAATTAAGCTAAGCAACTTCCCACTGACAGGCTGTGGTAGAAAACAACAGCCGTCCAGTGCTGGCATAGCTCAAAGCAAACAGTAACATTAGCAAACAGCCGCGATGGCCGTTTTATCTGTCTGACTCTACATACCAACGCGGAAAAAAGAACAAAACTTACACGTTTACCTTTCGTTACAAAGGAACTCACACAGATAAAAACTAATGTATCCCTGGTAACAAACAACAATCAAATCCGGGTTGTTTTTAATCGAATAAACTCTAGCTTTAGCTGGCTAACGTTAGCCGCGCTACTAGCACAGTCAACCTCAACGAGTGCGCTTCCCGACACTCTTCTGGCGAGTTTAAAATCCGGAATACGCAGCGAAACAGTCCTGTGTCTCTCTGGGATGAAAACAGTACCTGAAATCCAAGGTACCGGGGGCTGTCAACGACCTTGAGCTTTAGATTTGAACAAGTTGTGTCCCCAGCAGAACGCGCGGCCTCCTACCCAGGGCGCGTTCCCGACATTCGAAACAGGGACCATGACGTCATCCTCATCGATTCAGCTCATAGGAACCAACAGAAAACCACAAGATTGTGGACGGAGGGTCTGTGAAAACTGACCGAGGGATGGATCTAGAGAAAAAGAACTACAACATATTTTCCTCAAATAAAAAAATATAATCATAAAAAAACAGTACAAAGATTAAAAAAGTAATTCGAAAACAACTAATCAAGTAGCCCATTGAATAACTGATAACATCTGATTAAATATTTAAAAATGACGTCAGACAAAAAAAATGTGCAAATTACGCATTTTACAGACTGAAAGAAAAAAAGATAAAATGCCACAAGAGTATGAGAATGCCAAGTTTATTTACTAATGTCTTCAAAAGCACAGTTTATATCCAGAATAATGAAGAGAAAGCCCAGATGAAGACGTCAAGGCTTTGAAAATGTCTGATAGGTTAATTGAGGCACACCTGGAACACATTTCTTTCTTGACACAATAAAAAATATTCAAGAGAAGTCAGCTAAGATATCAGAATGACAATTGTGGACAAGTTTAGTTCCTCCTTAGGAACAGTTTCCATATGCTTGAAAGGATTTCATTCATCTGTCCAAAGTACACAGGTACAGGTAAGATGGGGATGTCCAACCATCACACTACTCAAGAAACAGTTGTAGAGTTGCATGTCCTAGAGAAATATGTGTATTGGTCCAAAAATGTGCAAGTTGTATATCGGGGGAAAGCTAAGGATCTGGATGCTGGTCTGAAAGGCCAGGAAGGAAACTTAAGGGGTAAAGTTTAAAATGAACACTTATTAGTGAGGGTAATTGGAGAAAATTGGCTTCAGTTTCCATGGGGTGTAAAGATTGGAAAACTATCCAGTGGTTGGCATACCGTAGTTTGTGTTTTGCGTCAGTGCAGTGCGTTTGCATTCTATGAAGTGTCTTCAAAGATTTGACAGGCTAAAACCGCAATGTACAACACCAATAATTCCACTATAAGCTAATACATTAGAATAAATACCAAAGAGAAACACAGAGACAGTCTTATGTTCAAGATTTAATACTTTTTAGTGACAGCTCATTTACATTGAACAATCGTGAACGTTACAAACTTGTGAAACGTGCTCTCAACTCCTCTTCTATCTCGTTCCTGGTTCTGTTGTTGGAATGACTGGAATGTCAACAAATGCCCCATCTTAAAAGGGATGGGTTATTACTTGACAGAAAAAAAAAAAAAAAAAAATGGGAAAATGCAAAAAAAAAAACAAAAAAAAAACAGCTTTTTATGTCAACTGTGTTAAATGCTGCGTGATCAGTGCAATGTCAAAGTATTTCAAGTTTCATTTAAAAGCATCAAGATAAAGATGTGATTAAATGAACATTATGCAGTATTTTACAGAGGATATTCCTTGGAAAAAAACAACTTCAAAACACTGGAAGCATTTGTTACAAAGAAACAAATGAGGACAAAAAAAAAAAATAAATCTTTAGCACTAGTTGTTTGAGCTAGCCTGCTCCATTTGCACTTCCCCTTGTTCATTCTCACTCTTCTGAGCACGAAAAGGTCCCACCAGCCAGTTGAGCGGCGTGTTGTGCAGCAAATAGTTCATGACGCCTTCCAGTGAATGTTGAACCTGCGGAAGGTACACAGCAACACCAGGTAATTTAGAATTACAGGCTAATCTTTCTCACAAGCAAGACTAATTGTGACATGCTGAGTCTTAGACACCTTTAGGGTGTAAGGTGCATCTCAACAAATCAGAACAGCAGCACAAATGTAGTTTGATTGAGTAATTTAGATCAAATGTGAAAGTAAATACATATTTATTACACTTAAAGTATTTGAATATTACAAGATTTGTTTTTTTTTATGATTTCAATAATGTAATGTTCTGTTTTGGCATTTGTCTAGAAGGCAAACACTGAAACTCTCCACAAGGTGAGTTAGTTACATAAAACTAAATATATATGGTATGATTGGAATGTCAAAAAAATGTCATATATCTTTTATTGGAATACTCAAATTTCCTGAGAAGCCAACCTTGACAAGTAATAACCACCAATATTAACAGAAAAGACCATCTTATGTGTGTAATAAATTTAGATTAGTTTTTAAACTGAAATGCTAAAGTCCTTTTTGATGATATTCTAACAAATACCCGTAAAAGCCTGTGTGTGGCAAAAGACCTGTAGTCATGCAAAGTAAGGAAAAAAGTTGAATAATAAGTCAGACATATCTTCCTATGCTGATGCATACAAAAACAGTACTTAAAACTGCATGGAAAATTTTGTACTTGTTTTAGATGATGGCGGCTTCGCTCCAGCAGGACGGGAGTTAGAGCGCTGGCGTTTCCGAACGATGACTGCAGTTCTTCGGCGGCAACCTGCGCACTGGTCAACTGTTCCTGGATTGCTCCTGGCAGACCCTGAGCACTGGAAACCACGCTTGAGCATGATGCCCTCAGTTGGTCACTCAGGCCTCGAACCATAGAAAGGGCGCGGAATTCCAGTTGCTGTCATAGTGAAAGTAACACATTTCAGTATGCAGCTCCATTGCAGAGTTTACTGTGGCAGAGTGAGCAAAGGGGTTTCAGACAAGTTGATAATGAAACATCTGAATGTAAAGGATCTAAAGACTAAAAAGTAAAATTAAGTGTTAATAAAGCCATTGAAATATAAATATAAGATGCAAGTCACAGGAAAGTAGGAAAAATAACTGATCAAATAAACATTTCAGTCAATTAAAATCAGTCTATAAACTTTCAAATAAAAATCTAGGCTTAGCACATAAAATCAGTGCAAGTATCCCAGGATGTACATTTTACATACAGAATGAGAGATTACAAAACCAAACAATGAGTTGCACTCCAAAGTAGTTGAAATCCTGACCTCAGATTCATCTTTGGACCCATCTGGTTCCGACTCGGTCAGTCCCTCTCCCTCCCGTTTCTTCTTCCACTCGTTCCAGCGCTGCAGCAGCTGTTCTGGAGCTCCTGCTATTTGGTTGCCTGCTGTCCCCAGACTGGCACGGGCGCTCTCCACCAAATCCAGGGTACTGGTAATCTGAGCCACCGCAGCATAGGTGGCATCCCTGGCCTTTCGTGCCCTTCCCAGGGATTGCTCCAGAGCTCGCTCCTGCACCTTGGCAGAGAGTTTACCCAGACGGACAAAGTAGCTGGGGTTGGCTGACGTGGTCGACGCCGCAGAGTTGGCAGGCTCAGCCACAGCAGCTGGAAGAGAAACATAATAATCCCTTAGTCACACGCTTTATTTAATGGTTACAAATGTAAGGCAGTAATGTTAATTCAGTTTTTAATGGTGTTAAAAATTGAACAGTTCAGATTTAATATCCCCACAGTCAGAATTTAATGCAGGCAATATTATAAGACCTTTTTGGTGTCATTTTTCTTGCACACGATATCCAGAATCACTTCATATTTGGGGCAGCAGCTGGATATCATTATGTCTGCTATATACACAAGTTTTTTTTGTTCTCAATTTTTCAAAACACACAAATACCTTTTACAACTCTGCACCATAGTTTGAGGGTGCAATTATTTAATGTAACAAATACAATTCATTGCCTTTCACGTCACTACATGTTTAGTTTAATTTGAAGTTTTAAAAGACATCCAATTTCAACCTTTGTGGATTAGAGAAAAAGCTCAATTAAAACATCTTTTTATGTTTGAATAATTACATTATACCACCTCCCCAATAAGAAATGCTTAAAATGTTCAGATTATTGACATTCCTGTCCATGTTGACTGAAGGTAGACTTCAGAGTGCTTTTCTTCTGCTGTCATGCTTCTGGGTGTATTTTCACAGCGCACAATCACTCGATGTCCCCATGAGCATTATTTCTAACCTGAAGTACTGCAAGTTGTCACAAATGTATGACATCACAGGAGCAGATGTCAAAACTGTGTGTTGGAAATTACAGGAACTGTGTGAGCCAAAAGAACAGAAGGCAAGTTCAAAGCAATGCCCCGACTTCCTCTCTATGAATAGCACCTAACCATTGATGACATCAGCTCGTAGAATAATTGAATCCAATAAAATCCTATCATCCATCCTATTTATCACACTAGGATGCCATTATCATCAAACTCTCAGACCACTCCTCACTGCAGGGGCAGACATGTAGAATCATTGGTTCCGTTTTTGAACAGAAACACAATCATTTCCTCATTTAGCATCGGTACTGACCCAGCTCCCTCTCAGTAAGTGGCAGGTTCTGATCAACCCAGTCCTCAGATCGGCTGAGGGCCAGACCCATCCCACTGCTGACCATCTGGCCCATCCTGGTGCCCATGACGGTGTTGATACTACCACTGACCGCTGCCCGGGTCAGCTCAACGCCACTCATCACAGCACCCAGCACCGCGTCTTTGGCCCCAGTCACTGACTGGTACACCATACCCACGGTGTCTGACACCACCTGGGGGAATAATGAAGAGACAAGGTGTCACATATTATGAAAATTTAATGCATATAGCTCCAGCAGAAAAAAATCAAAGACAAACAAATTCACCGCTCTTTGATTTAGGGCTCCGATATAGTCAAGATACTCAAATTAAACACACAGAATGATAAAAGTCCATTTATTTAAATGTTTACTAAAACAATCATAGTAAGCCCTGCCAGACTAGAGAGCAAGATGACAGTGAAATAAAATAAAAACCTGTTCATAATGCCTCTGGATCTCAGATTAGAGTGATGGTTCATTATCTAATAAGACAATGACCCAAAAGCAAATTGCCAAAAATACCAAAGGAGTCTTCAAGAAAATGTCCTGTAGCAAAAAATGAAAATAGCCTTTAACAAATATGCCAAGCTCAAACACACAAACTCAAGAATATTTGAAGAAATGATTTCTCCAAAGGTGTTCAAACAAAATTACCAGCCATTAGAGAATACTAATGGAACACTGGATGAACAAGCTAATTTTTAAAAAAAATGCAATTTTTTGGAGCTGTTGTAGTTTTGTCATGTTTTACAGCCATAGGATCTATAATATAATGCAAGACTATCTTGTCAATAAAATGAAGCTTGACAGACTACATCCTCATCAAAACAATGACCCCAAGAACACAAGCAAAACAGGATGGCTGAAAAGAAACAGAGTCATGCTGTTTCAACAGTCCAGTCGAAGTTCAGACCAAAACCCGACTGAACAGCAGTTCAAGATCGAGTATACAGTTTTCACTCCAGCCTCTCAGGGGTTGAAATGCTGGTTTATAAATTATCTACTTAGAAGAGCAGAAGAAAAGAACTGTATGCAAATTATTTATACAGGTTTTTCTTAACCTTGTCAGCTGGTTGATGAAGAATCGGCAGCTTCTCTTCCATCTTATCGAGTCCTTTCAAGGCATACTCATTCACTGTGGCGACTGAAACAATATGCAGGATAGACACTTACTTGAAATGTAAAAATAAGAAGAGCTACTATCGTAGTCAGCACAAAAATAATGACTCAACTAATGTGAACGGATACACATTTTTGTTTACAATACAACAGAAGCAAAGAGCTACAACAAAATGTGTGGTAAAATATGTGCAAAGTTTGTTTAAAAATTACCCTGAAACTCTCAGGCAATAGGCCAACCTCATTTCACACTTTTTTTCCCCCCATTTGAACTACAGTCCCCATTTAATTTAATGGTAGATTTAAGAGAACATTTAGGAACTTTTATTGCATACACATTACATCACACTTTGTAGAGAGGAGAACCTTACGTTGTGGTTCGATCATGCCCAAAACAGGTTTGGACCCCGTGCTGGCAGCTGCTCCAAGAGTCCGGACCCCACTTTCTGCAACATCCATCACCCCCTTCAGCAAGGGCACGTTGTCTTTGGTGCTGCTATAGGCATTGGAAACAGCCTCACAGGCTGAACTGACCAGGGGCAAGTGGCTCACTCTTGCAACAACATTCTGGAACCAGAAAACATTTAGTGTTGCTTAGAGAGAGAGAGAGAAAAAAAAAAAAAAAAAAAAAAGGGGAAAACGCACCTTTTTCTGAAACAAATCAGATTTCTTATGCTTTCATTTAAATATGGTTGCATTATTACACTGAATTTTTTTAAATCTGGAGATGTTACAAGTGTAAAATAAGTTATAATTTGTATAAGGTGTGGCAGTGGATTTCTGTGCTCCTCACCTGCTGGTCTCCATTAGCTGGTTCAGTTGCTGCAGCTCCAGCCTCATTAGTTTTCCCGCTGTCTGCCATTGTGACTGCTGGGTTCAATCTCTGACATAGAATACAGAGAGAGTTAGAAATTGAGATTCACCTCACTTTGCTCTGAGTGCATGATGAAACACAGCACCGTCTCTGGAAGTCTTTGTTAAAGCGGCTGATGTACTTTATCTAGCAGGAAAAGCTGTCCTGTCAGATGGTTTAAATGCATGAAGAAAGAAAGTTCAGCCATGTTAAATCCATTAGTCAACGCGATGATGCAACAAGGATGAAACTCGTTTAAAACAATAGAACTGGGCTACCACTACAAACAGTTCAAGCCTCCATAGAACTCTGATATTTAAAAATGTTTAACTTTATTTTCTCATAGACTTTGCATGTCTCTATTTTTTACAAATATATTTATTGGTATGTTCCTGGGTATGAGTTGCATGCTTAAAGAAAGAAATATTTTTTTTAAAAAAAGAAGAAATGTTTTGAGAACAAAGTAAAACAAAAAGCTCAACATTAAAAAAAACAACAAAAAGCTTCAAATCTGGTCTCAGGACCAGAAAAATAGTTCAGTCTAGCTGTGACTCATCCAATAAGTTGATTTAAAGGTAGTTCAACTTTTTTTGAAAAAAGAAAAAACACTTCATTTTCAAGTAGAACAGGAAATTTCATATACACCGTGTTTCAAATTATTATGCAAATTGGATTTAAGTGTCAAAGATTAAATTTATAGATGATATTGTGTGTCAGGGCTCTTTTAATCACTAATTAATTTCAGAGAGGTGGGTTGATTAGTTTGTCTGGTGAGCTCACAGGAAATCTACTTAAGAAGGATGTTCCACATTATTAAGCAGGCCACAGGTTTCAAGCAATAGGGGAAAGAGAAAGAATCTCTCTGCTGATGAAAATCAGATAGTGTCGGGCCGTATGACAAGGTATGAAAACATTACATATTTAACAAAAACTGAAGCGTTGTCGTACTGTGAAGAGATTTGTGGCTGATTCAGAACAAAGACAGGTTTGTACACATAAAGAGGAAGGTTTCTGTTAGATAAATTTATTGGATTAGGAAAGCAGCTGTTAAAATGCCTTACAAAGCAGCAAACAGTTATTTGAAGCTGCTGATGCCTGTGGAACCTCAAGGTGGAGGATCCTCCAGAGGCTTACGGTGCATGAACTGAGTATTCAGCCCCCCTAACAAGAGCTCACAAGCAGAAGCTGTCGCAGTGGGGCCAGCGGAACATGAAATTTCATTTTCAAACAGACTTGTTCACTGATGACTGCTGTGTAACCCTGGATGTTCCAGATAGACACAGTAGTGGATTGATGTTGGATGGCCACCACGTCCCAACACGGCTATGACGTCAGCAAAGAGGTGGTGGAGTCATTTTAGGGCCGAAATCATGGGGAGAGAGAGAGCAGGTCAGAGTCCCTGAAGGTGTGAAAATGACCTCAAAGTATGCGGACTTTCTGACTGATCACTTTCTTACATGGTTCAAAAAGAAGAGCCGTACTTTCCACAGCAAAATCACCTTGATGCATGACAATGCACCATCTCATGCTGCAAGGAATACCACTGTGTCATTTGCCGCTTTGGGCACAAAAGGGGAGAAACTCATGGTGAGGTCACCATCCTCCTCTGACCTCAACCCTATTGAGAGCCTTTGGAGTTTCCTCAAGCAGAAAATCTGAGGGTGGAATGCAGTTCTTATCAAAACAGCTCTGGGAAGGTTTTCTGATATCCTGCAAAGAAATTCAAGCAGAAACCATCCACACAAGATCAATGGATGCAAGAATTGTGCAGGTCATATCAAAGAAGGAGTCCTATGTTAGCATGTAACTCTGTCTGTTAAGATGTTTATGATTGAAATAGCTTTTGATTTCAGTA
Organism: Poeciliopsis turrubarensis; assembly: GCA_010277015.1. Taxonomy (NCBI): domain Eukaryota; kingdom Metazoa; phylum Chordata; class Actinopteri; order Cyprinodontiformes; family Poeciliidae; genus Poeciliopsis; species Poeciliopsis turrubarensis. The sequence continues at coordinate 11,069,622 of VMRN01000008.1, read as the reverse complement.
CATGTGACCACTTAATGCTGCATATTCAAATAATGACCATTTGTAGTTCTTTGTAATCCATAAAATTTTTTAGAAAATCTTCTGTGCATAATTTAGAAGAGTGCATTTTGAGTTTTTTAGTTTTGAAAAAAATACTGTTCTCATGGGGAGTTTTGTTCAGTAAAATTTGATTTATACTGTAATAGTTTATGACTTGAAAATTATACTGACCATCATTTGCAGTGACCATTTAAAAAAATATCACTTGCATAATAATTTGGAAAACGATGCACAGTTCAGTTTAAGTACTTTAAATTTTAAACAGGAGCTACTCAAATGCAGTCCAGAGACTAAAACAAAACAGTAAAACTCAACTTTCCTTAAGCACAAAACTGGAAAATGTGAATTGGATTCCTTAAGCGTCACTGCCAGGTTTAAGCAACGTTTCCTTATAGCATTTCTACACAGGGAGTCTCTATTCCCATTGACTCTACAAGCAGGCAAGCAGAGGAGAAGTCATTTTAGATGCAACAAGCTATTCTTTAAAAATTCTCATGCTGCTCACCAACAGCACGAGAATCGCCCGTATCAAACACCACCACTATTTTCCACCATTGTAGAGCCTGAGGCCGCATCTTCTCACATTTTGCCCAGACAAACAAGTCAATAAGCCTTCAGGAATGATAGGACTGGCAGCATTTTACAAGCAAAAATCGCCGACTCAGACACTGAATGGCTGACGAGTTTCAGGTTAAAAGTCTATGCTGCTCATTCTAAACTAAGAAGGCTACGCAGATGTAAGGTGATGCATCTGGACACAAATTCACTTTTGGCCGACTCAACTTAAATTTTCATATTTGATTTTAAAAGCACAAAGAACAATGTCTTTGTACACAAAGAACACCTAAAAGGCTTCTAAAGACCTTGAAAAAAAATTTTTCAGCCGCCCCTTCTCTTACAGAGACACACACACAGTTCCGGTGTGTGTTAAACTCTTAACTGGCGGGTTAAGGGTTTAACCCACCATTTAAACCCATCCATGGATGGGATTTGTCCCATGGATGGGATACCACCAGTTAAGGTATTAAAGTCCCAGTAATATTTAGTCACCTCCTCATCTTGGTGTTTGTGACAAAAAAGTTTCTTCTCCTTTTTAAATCTTCCAAGCGTTATTCTAGAAGTTTAATGAAAACTTCTTTCCAGAAGTTCTCCAACAGTGAGCTTTCCAGCTAATCTTAATCAGTTTTGTCATTTTTCCTGCACTAAATGCAATCATTGATTCACTTCCATTGAGGATTTGTTCCCGATTTCTTCTGTATCAGGTTACTCTACTGAACTAAGATATGACAGTAACATGATTTATTTTAAAGGTATGTATGCATCTTAACCAGTGCTACCAAATGCATTTGAACATGAGGCAACACATCAGAGCAGGCAGTTTCTGGTTGAATTTTGATATGACTCACCACCAGGCAGTCAGGCGTTGAATCAGTTTAGCATTTTTGTCGAATTACGACCAGAAAGAGAATTTGCCTAATCGCATCACCAACCTTAGCAGGCAATTCCTTCTGTTGATTAATTTCCTCTTTTCTCATCTCTACCCAGTATTACGTACAACAGAAAAAAAAAAAAAAGAAAAAAAAAAAAAGGGAAAGGGAGAGCATCCACTGCAACAAAATTATGTCTCTCTGGTGCCCAGAACATGTGGATCACATCTGATTTTGCTCAACCAGATGGCACATAGAGACATAAATGGACTCCACCTGCCTTCACCTGTCTTGGGACACAGTTAACAGCTGCTCGACAGGCTTGGCCTGATGTTTTTGACAAATAAGTCACAGAAGGACATGGGTTTGAGCCTGAGCTGGGAGCAGAAAGAGTGGGCTGACCAGCTGGAACATGTAATCAGCCAGAAGAAAATGCTCTCGTAGACCTGTTACATCCACCTGACAAGAGGAACTGTTCAAGGAGAAGGAAAATTGTGCTGCAAGAAGCTTTGGCTGATTTTAATAAAGAGATGCTCTTTAATCATTTCACATATTTGAGATGTCAAAGGAAATGAAATATTCCCTCTGATGTTTTCACAAAATTGTAGCTTTCCAACAGTCTCCGTGAGCTCAGAGCAACAGAAGATTACAATTTATTGCAACAGCTTGGTTGAGCAACAGGCCTTCTTCCAAGTGTCAGATGGTGACATCTTCACTGACTTTATTATAAACCAAAGTCTGACTTTATCAGCGCTGAAGTCGAGCACAAGATAAATCTGAGATACATATTCTTGAGATATGAGAGTCGTCCAGGAGAAAAAGTTGTCAGTCATTCATAAATAATCTGCCCACTGACAGACTCCCATAAAAGACTCACTGAAATCCTGCCAAACACTCTATCCAGTGAATTTTAAAAATCCTTACAGAGCCCACAAACAACCTGTCAGAAAAAGAACGCTAGACTCTGTTTGAATCCACAACTCAATATGACCTTTGATATTAGGGCTGGCACTGATTATGAGCTCAATTAGGATATTTGATTTAGTAGGTCTTATGGTTATAAAACAAAAGACACAGGCCGAGTTTGGAAGTTAATGATTCTCCAACTCTGTTAGCAGGTTTTTCTGTATTTTATAGAAAAATATATGTTCTTAGCAATGGACACAGCTTGATCTGTTAAAAATTAAGTTTAAATTTTCATTAAAAAAAAAAAAAAAAATCCCCAAAAGTTGGGATTCAAGAACAGAGAATCAGTTCTTGAATTTCTGTCCATCACAGAAAAACTGAGTGATGGGTACTGTAAAGAAAAAAAAAAAAAAAAAAAAAAACTTTAATAATAAAATATTTTACAGGCAGTACTATTCAATAATCCTCAGTGAACAAACTTCTGTGCCAAATAGAGAAATGCATTATTAGCTTATGTCAACCATACTTAGCTTGATCAATAAGAACATTCATTAGTAAATCCAATTGTTATCAAATTTAGTCAGGTTTAATGTCATTCCAAACAGGTTTCAAAGGCAACTCTCACAGGTGATATGGACTCAAAACACCATTTGTTTTAAAATTTGTGAAAAATTTGGAAACCAATTAAATGGAGTCATTTGCCGTTTCTTCAAAACCATCATCCCCATCAAATAACCTGTAGCACATTGTTGGTTACATTTAGTTGTAGAATTAAAATAATGTTTACACAAATGAGTTTGTGTGCAATGACTCTCAGAAAGTCAATTTCAATTAGCAGGTCAAACCTCAAACAGAATTGGACATCATGATTAGCCAATAAAAGTCTGATTGGTGCCCCTTTATCAAAAACAAATACCTACGCTGTAGAAATCCATATTCTAGCAAAGTCATGGCTTTACTTTTGATTACCATTAAACAAATTAAGTATGCATTTGAGGCCAAGATGTTTCTGGATAAAATAAACACAATTTGTCAAAAACTGAGATTTCTTTGCTTTAAAATAATACAGCCACATTCCTTCCAAAAACAATAACCACAATCTTTCTAAATATTATTACTAATGTTGACAATAAGCACCTCAGATTATCTTATTATTGGGGTTTCACTGTCACGCCTTTCACTTTGTGACTAATGAACTTTAACCCAGATAAGGCGCTGTGGCTAACATTGCTCATGTTGACATCAGCGTATTAGTCATAACCCCACAGCTGAACACATGTCAGTGAATATTAATTGAAAGAACGAAAAAAAAAAAAAAACGTATTATATCTGCGGACTGAAAATGACAGCAGCGCCCTGTTGGTCACACAAGCTGGCGTTAGTGTAGCTAGCTTAGCTGCAGCTGGTCATGTTTCTGAAGCAGCTTTAAAAACACAACGAAGCAGTGAAATAAAACACCCACCTCACTGACGGACCGGTTCCTCTCTGCCGTGCGGCGACGTCAAAGTTGTTCAATGAATGAACCCAACTCTTTTAAAACTCTTTCTACTTAAGCGTTGAGCAACTAGTTTGTGCTGGAAGAGGGCGGGGCCTTGTAATGTTTTAGCAACTTTCAGCCAATTAAATCACAGCACGGATATGACACACACTTCATATATGGTACTTCCTGTAACTTCTAATTCAGTGTCTAATACTACATCAAAACATCACCTTAGATGCTTTTTAAAACTGTTTTGTAAGGTACCTACAAAACAGATCTATAGGAAACTGATAGTCTATTAAGTTGTAGCATCTCAAGTAAATGTAATCCTGGAATTTGACTTACATGAATTACTTGATTTCTTATTTCAATGATCTGATAAGGCATGCATCATTGTAAAGTCAGGTGTGTATCGTTGTAGTTGTTTAAAGAGCCAGTTGTGTTTTGTTTTTGCTGCTCACTATTTCTCAATTTACTGGTTTGTCTCAGTTTAAATTTATTGTGAAAAGCAACATCAGCACTAATTTTCTGACATTTTTGTGAGTCAAGACCTGATGCTGGTTGATTTGACAACATCGACCAGCAAAAAAGCAAACAAAGAAATTGCTTTTCAAAAGCACTTTCTTTTTGTTGCTTTTAAAAGGAAATAACAAAATGTTTCTTTAAAAGCAATTTCTAGACTCCAACCAACATGACATATCAGGTCAAATAACTTCTTATTTAAATTTGAAGTTTAGAGTTTGGGTTTGACTCAATACTTGTGTGCCATTGTCTTAGGATTCGACTCGAGATTTGAGGGAAAATACCAGAGACCTACTTTTGGCTTACAAAACAAAGTCGTAGTCCGAGCTCTCCCAGAGATACAGTCCTAGTAGCTCTTTGTACTTTTGATAGCGTACACGTTGTATACACACAATACCAGCGCTTAAACACCGAGGAGCTCTGCTTGCGCTGTGGTGTGCAGCAGTGACTTGAATACTTATGCTCTTTGTTAACTGAAAGCATCACAGCTCAATACTTGCTCTTTGACACTGGAACATCAGCCCTGGGTTGAGATTGTCTCCATTACGGTCTGAAGTAAAGAAAATGAGAGCACTTGTGGATACTCCAAGACAACATTTTTTGGCTCAATGATGAAAAAACAAGGACTGACAACAAAATCCCAGTTTAACACAAAGTCTCAGTGTCTGGATAAACTCTCCAAATACTTCACACTGAGCAACTCCCTCAGACAAAAGAAAAAAACTAATTTAGCCTTAGGACATAACACACCAACACAATTTACAGCTCAGTGGAGTGGGAAATGTAGACCTTTATATGAAGGAGTCTTTCAGGTCAGGACTCACAGTCAGACTGCAGCCAACTGATAATGGAGTTGACTTTGTGAACAGTAATCTTTGTAATCTTGAGTGAAAAAGGCCATTTGAGTTAAGCTGGGAGATCATTGCTGTCCAAATGTAGCACTAAAATCCGCACACAATACAAAACAGTCATCTCTATCGCCACTGGCGCCTTGATTTATGACATGCTCCGTCTCACATGACGTCTGAGTTGTAAAATGGGCAACATGTGGCCTTAATGACTTCAACAACCTGCAACATTGCTGTTTAGGTCAAGAACACAGAGGAGCTCTTTGACTATGAAGGTTGAAGGCAGCAAAAAGAGAACAAATGAATAGAAGCACTCTGAAAAGTCAGATATGAGAGCATGTCCAGTCCATGCTGAGATCAGTTGATGTGTAAGGCCTATAGAGGGCAGTCTTTACACATTGAGTGATCCTATTTCAACAGCCTCACCCACATGGAGATGAAATCTCATTTTCATTCGTAGGATCTCTTTCTGCAGATGCACCACAACTTCATAGCAGGGAGCTCATTTTATGTCAACAAATAAAATATTTAAATATATGCTTGAAAACTGGGGGTATGGAAAACGAATGAGGACACGCTGTAGCAAGTACTGCATTAATTACAACCATTTCCAACATGCACTGGGATGGCGTTAACTCACAGAGCATTGAAAAGCTGCAGTGACTGCTCTGACTGAGGACTTAATATTTTCAACAGAAGAAGACTATCAGCTTATGCCTTTCATTCAGAGGGATTTTTTTTTTTATCTTTCAACTCATTAAAGTATTCATTATTTGTACAGTTTAATTTTTCCAAATGCTCCTACCAGACTTCTGGAAAAAGAAAACTGATAACATTCACTGAAACAGTGCTGTTGTGACTTTGTTTTACAGGTTCATTTCCCAGGTTATAAAACCAGACCAGGAGGCTAGACTTGGCAGAATGAGGGGAACAGCATGAGGAGAGCTGTCTAAATCTAATTTGTGTGTCTCCTTCAGGTTTCTAACACACAGGACTCTTCACAATTTGTCTGCACTTCTGGTTGAAAAAAATCACTGGGCCTCGGCATCCTCAAAAAGCAACATTTTTGCTGCAGTTCCCTTTTAATGACCTTTAGAGAAAATTTGCCCTCTTACACCATAATCTTCACAGTGAATGATGGCAAGATAAACCTGGGTCCTTTTCTAGCCTCGTTTGTCACAGTTGCACTTTTAAAGGGTTTAAAGTTATTGCTTTCACTGTCTAAATGACTAAATTTAGGTGATAACTATTTTCGTTGCCATTTCCCAACTTATGAAGATTTATACATGCATTGGAATAGATATTTTCATCTTTAGAGATACGATGATTTAAATATCCTACTGCTTGGATGTAATTCTTTCTGGATTTCTGTGTTAAACATCTTACCCTGAAAGGCTTAAAGGCTAAATATGACATTTGATATTTCTCATACATTTTCTATTTTATCTCATTTTTAAGTCATATATTCTGATGCATGACACGTATGTGCTCACTTTGTATGAGACATCTCTATTGTGCTGGGTGTATATATTTTTATATAATTTTTGTCTGGTGTCTCGATACTAGTAACACATTATGCCAATATGACCAATTCTTTTTATTGGGAAGATGCTGGATTAAATGGTAAGAGAGTACCATTATTAACATTGAAATGACTATAAACTAACAAGAACTAAAAGGCCACTCACAGAGAAAGAGGTCATTTTTGAGGCAGTTAGCAAAGAAAATTATTTTAACTGGCGAAAGTTTTGTTTGAGTAAGCTTTGACTAAGCTTTGTTCTTTTCTCAGACTTCAATTAAAAAGGTTATTTACTAAATGTCACAGTAGTAAAAGAGACATTTATTTTTACATTTTTGTTCGGGACGACGCTAAACGTCTGAGGTCTCCGTATGTGACGGACTAAGCAGTTCCGCTTTACTTGATAGATGCCAGTGCTCCCAAACTCCTTTCCTCTGCCAACAAGTTGCCTAAAGGTTTTCATCTGTTACTACTTTACTGATAAGTCTGTTTCAATGGACCAGATGATTGTGAGCAGAATTGTTCTGGTGAACTGGTGACTGAAGATTAGTGAATAAGAGGAAAACCCCCAAACCCGTAGAGTATAATGAACAGTCCCCTTTGTGTCCACTTTCTATTTCTGTCCTTCGAAGACTTACCACTCAGGAACAAAGCATTAGATTGTAAATTCAATAACATTTGTCAAGGTATTGAGACAAAAATCTGATTTGTATAGATTTCCTCACAAGGTGGTTTGTGCCTTCTTTGCCAGAATAAATAGAAATTGTTTTTTGTAGCTGTACAACAGCATTTAGACTAGTTCATATTGATCAGCCCAACCAAAATTATCCATGTTCTATTTTAGTTGAAAATAGATTCTCAAAAGCCTCAGTAAATTGAAGTGAAGATTTCTAAAGGAATAATGTTTCCTTTCAAGATCCTCAAATTCCAGATGTGTTTTTAGGTCTTTGAAGAACTTTGAAGTGATGATTAACCCTTAACCCTTTCAACAAGAAATCCATCACCATTAAGAAGCACTTTTGAAATGCAGTTGGGCACAATCAAAGAAACAGAACAATTATCCTCTAATGAAATCCACTTGTTCCAGTTCATGTTTGCTTTATTAATCTACAGAGTCTAAGGTGTTTTGGGAATAGATCAAACGGTTCTGATTGACTCCACGTTTTTTGTGCTCACTGCTCCACTTACTGATCTCCATCGTCACTAGCCCTGAAACCATGATACGTTATCCAATAACAGCTGACCAACATTGGTTTCATTGACATTACACAGTTGATCAGAATCTCATTTCCAACATCCTGCAGCAAATTTCCTGGAGGCTTGCAACACGAGGTATCGGTAACATGCAACTCAGTGGCAGATTATCCGGGCGTTGAAATACGATAAGGATTTATGCATTTACAATTCTCCACAAAAACATGTTAGCAAGGCATCACAAGGTCAAGCATGTCCATATAAAAATAAGAAAAGATTGACTTTTCTTTCTTTGCAGGAGTAAAATTATGTAAAATTTTACTACTGCATAATTATTGACCAATTGCATTGTTATGTTTGTCAATGAATAGGTCAGTCAGTCTGTCAGTTACACAAATAGACACCTAACTAACTAACCAACTAACCATCCATCCATCCATTTTCCATACATCCTTATCCCTAGTGGTGTTGGGAGGGTTGCTGGTGCCTATCTCCAGCCAACTTTTCGGGCGAGAGGTGGACAGGTCACTAACTAACTAACTAACTAACTAACTAACTAACTAACTAACTAACT